>JAODUO010001201.1:5000-20000 GCA_025642075.2 Ridgeia piscesae | reverse complement strand
AGGTGACTTGGTCCCTATGACGGATGACCGTATGACCAAAGGAGCTCCCCTGTCAACAGCTGAAGTCAGGTTGGCATTCGCGGGGTGTGCGACAAAACGCAGCAAAGACGTCATGAAGGGAATACTGACGTAACGTTCCATCTAATGTGTCATCTGGGAAGAATCTATACGACTTTGAACAGAAGCGGCGTCAACAACTCAAAGAGAAGGCGGAAGAATCGTCAACCTATACCGGGACCCACGACTAACTTTGGTTGAGTCATCTGCGGTGGTCGGTGTCTGGCTTAAGTGGCTAAACCCATTCATCAAAGGCACTCGGGATGAGATCCATTGTTCGACGGCTCACACCGTTCCATTCAGTCTCTCTTCTGTATGTGTGTTTATATGTGTCTCGGGGGAAATGTGTGTGTGCATGAGTGCGTGCGAGTGCGTGCGTGCGTGCGTGCGTGCGTGCGTGTGTGAGTGCGTGTTTGTGTGTGCCTGCGCGGTTGAGCATGTTTGTATAAAATAGTTGCTATGTCAACATGAATAAGACATATATGTCATTCCGCATGTACCTAGCAATCTGCTCAACATATGTGGGTCGTCACGCTACAGTCGGTGCCGTGTCTCTCGTGTCACGCTACAGTCGGTGCCGTGTCCCTCGTGTCAAGCTACAGTCGGTGCCGTGTCCCTTGGGTCATCCCCGGACCACGATGTAATCAGTGCTTTGTCCTCGGGCTACGATACAGTC
Organism: Ridgeia piscesae; assembly: GCA_025642075.2. Lineage (NCBI taxonomy): Eukaryota > Metazoa > Annelida > Polychaeta > Sabellida > Siboglinidae > Ridgeia > Ridgeia piscesae. Next base: position 19,267 of record JAODUO010001201.1, on the reverse strand, counting down.
AGTACAGTCAAAACACTTGTTGACAATTGCCTGAAGGTGGCTCTGTTTGTGGGCCGTGACAGTGTCGGCAAATAGCGCTGCAGGGCAGAGTTCTGCGGATTATAGCAAGTGCCTATACTCAGTCGAGTTTCCTATTATCTAGCGTGTCTGTATATTCCAGTCCGTGTTATTCTAACGAGTGTCCTACGATCTGACGAGTTCTTGCATTCAGGTGTTTGCCCGAGTGCCTATATTCTGACTGGTGTAATTGATTACTAAAGGTTATATGCTGGTTCGACCAATACAACTATTGTAAATTAACCTGTTTATTCTATCCGAAGGCTGATGGCACGCAGTAATCATGTTCAAGACTCTGTTTATTTACAGAACAGCTGCGGTTAGTCCTTGTCACCCTCATATCTCTGACGTCACTCGAGAACGCGCCCGTGCCGTTTCGCAAACTTTCCTATATCAAGTACACGTGATTAGTGGTGATGTATCGCTCTTACAGCCGCGAGTAAAACGATAAATGCACCTCCACTGGCACGAAGATGGCTATTTTAGTGCAAACTGACCATTTCACTTGAAACATCCTAAGCAGATACGTGTGATAAACAAGAATGATTGCTGGCAAAAGTGAATTATTGTATTTGTGTTTGGCTGTTCGGGAATCTGACACGACGTGTTTATGTAGTTCTTCTAACGAATTTGACATTTATTTAAAACATTTAATTTAACTAACTGGTTGCACATTTTCGTTTGAGCTACGACGAGGGTGGTAATTGTTAAAGGGAATTCCACTGAATCTGGTGTCTTGAATATGGGTAACTCGCCACTGCGTTGAAAGTCAGAGCGTCGTGGGTAGGATGATTAAAACCAGAACAATTAGTTTTAAAACCTTTCTTTATCCACAGGCCGTGAGACACTTGAACCGTCAGATGCACTATTTTATGTCACCTTGCTTATTTATTTCTTGCGTATTTATTATTTATTCACCATTTATTTATTTACGTATTTATCTACATGTGTATACCACATAACTGTCTGTTTATTTTGAATTTCTCTAGTAATTTTTATTTTTATTTGTGTGTGCCATTATGCTTTCTTTACTCGGTTTAGTTATATATTTTATCAGACGTCAAGGTTTAGAGTACACATTCGCCACCTATCTACTCCGTTGCCAGTGCATTAGGGTCATCGTTCATATTCCAAAACAATCTTAAATAGAGGATACTTGAACTAAGCACACCCGTTTCCCATAAATACTTACTTACGTACATAAGTAACCGGCGTCCGTTACATTGCCCGTGAAGGGGTATATAAAAAGATTAGCGGAGTTATCCAGCGATCTTTGGGGAAAGTCATTCTCCCGCGCACATACGTTTCGCAATTGCCTTACAGCGTTTCACCGGGTCCAAGAAATTCTAGTAGGTCGCCGTAGTACCACTGGTAAATGTATATTTTATATTAATAACATTGGTGTGAAGCGTATTATATCGCTATCCAACGCAGAAGAAATTGCGTCTGATTGACCCCCTCGCACCAAGTGAAAGTAAAGCGGCCTCTTATTGGACAATGACATTCCGGGTGATCCTCAGCGTGACCATACAATGTGACGCCCGCGGAACGAACGGACGAACGGACGGACGAACGGACGGACGGACGGACGGAAACGGACGGACGGACGGACGGACGGACGGACGGACGGACGGACGGACGGACGGACGGACGGACGGACGGACGAACGAACGAACGAACGAACGAACGAACGAACGAACGAACGAACGAACGAACGAACGACCGTGTTATTCAACAACAACAACAACAACAACATGCAACTGCTTCTGAAATATATATATATATATATATATATATATATATATATATATATATATATATATATATATATATATATATATATATATATATTTATACGAAACCGACCATTTTGGACCAATCTTCCGACTATTTTGGACCATATTGACATTTTGGACCCGGTGCTCGGGTCCAAAAAAGTCAAAGCCTTTCATAATTAGGAAAAACATGTTTGGTGTGTTTTAATCATATGTATACGTGGCATACTTCTTCGTAATGTTGAAAATAAGTCGTTTTCCTAAAAACGTTGTTTATTTTGACAGTAATGCAGAGTTAAATATTTTCGTTTTTTTGCATCCCAACCATTTTGGACCCGGTCTAAAACACCTCGGATTGCATTGTTTTGGCGTATATGTTAATCCCAACTTTTGTATGAAGTATCTTGTATTAACTGTCTATGTCGTGTTCAAGTTTAATAGTATTCTACGCAGAAATAAAAAAGTTAGCAATATGATATAAAATATATTTTCTCCATCGACATCGTTGTTGTACGTGACCTTGACCCTGGGCGGAGTTTCTCGCCACATTCTTTCACGGACGTCGGCGTTATCATGGTGCGAATTTGATAACTATTTCAGCATTAGGGTCAGGTAAATATGATTTTTATTAAAAATAAGAAAGCTTGGTTTTTATTTGTTGTTGTTTGTACAGCGAGCTAGGCAGAGCGCGTAAATGAGCTAATCAGAGTCGAGCTTATATCGAGGTTTGGCTCTGCCACTGGTAACTCGCTGTAAGTGTAAACAGAACATTTATTTTGCTCTGTTCGTTTTTTACTTTAAGTATAACATACAGTGATGATTTAGTTAACTATCATACATGGGATTGACAAGCATCTTCAGGTATGTATAGGAATTCCTTATGTACTCAATTTTTTTTGAATAAATGGTGTAAACAGACAGACGATGTTACGTGAAGTTGTAGTATTTTGTCTGTACTGGGACCTAGTTGATATTGGCTTTTTATTGCTTGCTGTTGTATTGCTGCAAATGACACTGCCAGTCCCTTACGTAGTAATTTTTAACGTAAAATATTATCTTTATGGGTTGATAGTTTAATGTCATTGAAAATAGAGCCCATATTAAATCACATTGGCTTTCTCTAACAATGTAGGCCAAACCTGGACTAAATAAAATTAAAATATGGTACTTGTCTTGCATTCTTTTCAAAATATTTTCTAAATACATAGAAACCCACATAATCTAATGTATATCTCACACTTTATAACTATGTTTATTTAAATATATTTCAGGTACAGATGTCATCAAAAGAGAGGAGTAGTCGCCCCCCGAAAAAAAATCATGACAATCGATATACAGGATCATTGGCCACCACTGGATCTGAACTGCAGTCACAAACAACACTGCCACGGAGCTCGTCAGCTCAGAAGCCCAGTGTTCTACAACCTGAACCAGCCGTTGGTGATGAGCCACTGAGTGGATATCGGTTATTTGACATTCGTCCAGTGGTGAAGTTTGTCGAACAGTTTCCGTGTCCCACATGTCAGCAGAGTGGGTATGATGTAACAGAGTTTGGCGCAGTACTTTTTTACATGCAGGGCATGTGGTGCTATCATGAACTTGAAAAACACTTATGGTGAAAACATTAACTTGCATCTCAAGCAGGGTGCTGCCATGAAAGCAGGTTTCTGTGGCATTGACTAAAACAGTTGATGTCAGCTGAAAAGCAAGTAAAAGAAGCAGCCAAGACAGGTAGAAAGAGGAGGCAGGTTGTACAGGCTGGTACAAGCACTAGCTGATGGTAGCTGTGAAACTGGATCTTTCTAACTGAAATAGCCTTGTCAGTAGATATGTAGTAAAAGATGTACCAAGGATTTAAACACTGTTTTCTCCATTTTTAGCCATGCATGTCAACATATGACAAGATATCTAGAAAGGTTGTTGACTGATGTTGATGAAAATTGACATAATGTTGAAGCTACATAAGATATTTGTCTGATCTTGTTTCTTTTAGTTCAGATTAAAATATAATGTATTGGCATCATACTATCAAAATATCAACTTATACATTCAGTAATAACAACAAAATTGTGTTTTAAAAATACACTATTATATTTATCTTTGGTGGCCATTTTTAGTCATGTGACTTGTCATAATTGGGTTATTCTATTTTTGGCTTCCGATATATCATTATGCTTCTTTGTCACAAATTTGACATCTTTATGACTTATAACAAGAAAAATACAGTTATACCTGACCTTAGGTCGTTTGAGTCGGCATTGTGCCATTTAGTATATGTACACATACTCACATAGAGTAGGACTTATTTCAAGGAGATAATTGTAGAACCATTATCAAATTGTGTAAATTATATCTTAATCTGCATTGGAACAGCTTGACAGCTGAAGAAGAATTCTGTTTAATTCGACTGGTATTTCAAACAATACACACATACCATGCATTCTTGTCAAACAACTCAGGAACAATAACAAAATAAAAATCACAGCAAACATGGTAGTAGAGTATGTAATTTATAATACAGTGTAGGGTCTGGAGAGTCCTAAAACCGTGCTAGTTACTACTGAGGAGCCAACTTAATTTACAAAATCATTATCATCTGAAAAAATTCTTCCAGAAACAAACAAAAAACATTATGAAGATACCTTTGCACAGCACATGTTTTTGTTGTTTGCAGTGTTGCAAATAGTCATACTGTGTAAAGTTAATAGGTGGTGAAATTTCATGTATTTAGATTTTGCTACATTTAGTGATACTTTGTTGATTTTGAGCAATCATTTGTCTTAAAAGTTCTTCGTCAAAATTTTGGTCATGTATATTATAACTGAACATGTTTAGTGTACTTGATATGGTTGTATCGTCAGCATAAATGAGAAAGCTAAGCATTTTACTGGCTTGTGCAAAATCATTGATGTATAATAGTAGTCATATGATTAAACCTTGTGGTACACCTGTTGTTATTGATAGCATATTTGATTTGATGTTGTTAATTTTCATGTATTGTTTATGATTTCTGGTTAGCTGCTGAATAAGTTAAGATTTGTTCCATGTACACCATCATATTTCAGTTTATTAAGTAAAATAATATGATCAGTGCATTCAGTGGTAACGAAGGACTTGGAAAGATCTAAATAAACATTAATAGGTTTTTCATCTTTATCCAGTTTGGTTATTATTCTATCTATTAATTTTAGTGCCACATATTGTGTTGAATGTTTCAGTCAGAAACTATACTAATGATCAAACAAAAGCGTAGAGTCATTAAATAAGATGATAATTGATCAAATATTTGTTCAAGTATTTTTGAAATAGCTGGTAGAAGTGGAATGGGCCTATAATCTTGGATCCAGGGATGGAGTGATTACCAAAAAATGTAATCGACTACGAATATGATTACTATGAAAATGCATCAGTACGAGTATTCAGAAAACAAACATACTCGAGTATGAGTACAATTACTTTAGAATGTATTCTTGATCACCGTAAAGGCGACCTTAAAGGAATCTCTTTGTTTCATTCTTTTTATGTTGTTATGTCACTATCTAGTGTTCTAACTGATTACTGCTATCACTATCTGGTTGTGATTATCATTAATAATCAGACGACTTTCTCAGGTATTGAATGAATCATCTAATGTTAGATTGATAATTTACGTTTTCTGAATGTAATACAAATATGATGCATTTAAGAATTTCACATGTCCCATTTTTAAATGTCAATGGCCTAGGTCCATTATAGCTACTTTCCATTACAGCTATATGTTTTCCCATTATAGCAACTTGTTAAGTTTAGCACGCAAACTAGTCCCGTTACAGCTACTTATTTGATTACACAATTCAGGAGGGGACAGCAAGAAGGAGCATTAACTATTTTAGATTAATGTAAGATTTTTAAATGAAATGTCTTAATGATAGACGCATTTTAAAGTCACAAGAATTATATATAAATGTAACTATCAGTTAATTGAAATGAAAAATATACCATAAAACACCTGTGCAAAACATATTTTTTTAATTACATGTACAGAGTACAGAATAGCATTTATAAAAAAAGTAGTGAAAGTCATGGTGGTGGGATGGCAGCATCATGTTTAGCAAACATGAACTGGAAGATGTGGGATGGTGTTTCCCCAACACTTTCGCGCCCTTGGAATTTCTGTAGACATTCCACATGTCCATGGAGATCTTTGAATCATCACCAAGCCATGTCTCCACAAAGTATTTGTTAAAAGTTATCAGTTGTGGAAGTGGGACACACTTTCATCAAAGCCATCCACCTCTCATGGACATCAACTGGATGGAGATGAAATAGTTAATGCTCCCTTATCTTGTTACATTGTGAAATGGAGAAATAGAAAAGTAGTCAAACTTAATTAGTAGCTACAACGGGAATAAAAAGTCGCTATGATGAGAAGAAGCTATAATGGTAAAACACCTTACAGTTTACAGTTAAAACATAAAAGACATGGATTTAGTAGCTAACTGCCCAGACCCAGTCAGGATTCTGGAGCTAGAAATCATGGCCAGTCATTCACACCATACTGACAGAGCAAACAATACAGGTGGGGGGGCTGTGGCATGGCTTCTAAAGCTACTTGTTTTGGGTAAATTAGTTATACTCATTAATATGATATCTTCTTCAAAGTGCTTAAATGTGAAATTACCGTCTGCTATTTTATTTAAATAATAATTTATGTATGTCCACGAGTGCCTTTATATTTAATATAATTTGGTTTGGACATCACACCAGAAGATCTTGCCAACTTTTATTCCCACACGGGACATTTGGAAAAAGTCAACATGGGAACTTACAAGTGCCCCTTGGCATTAATGGCCATAACACAAGTGGAGAAACATCTCATGGTCTTAGATGTATGCACAGGCAAGGAAGGAAAGGCAGGTTTGTGTTATGAAAATACATTGATTGAAAATACCTTTCTCGACCCAACAACTAGAAATTTTCTTAATACATAATTATTATTTGCAATAAAAAAATTACCATAAATATGTATGACAAGAAATATATCAATCAAATTTGAAAATATACATGTAATAAGTAAATAATATTATATAGCGGAATTCCAGCAGCATTTCACCTGAATACCCCATGTCTCAATTTTTTTATTTAGAGACTGCATTATATATCACTATTTGAACTTCTATTGTTACGTTTTAATTTTACTAAGAAGCTACTGTTACACTTCATATGATTTAAATATGACAAGAAGGGGATTGTGCTTTGTATTGTAATAATTGTACTGATGGTCATACAAAACAAAATAATATCACAGTTTGCTGATACTGAACACATTCATAAAAAAACTGAAGTTTTGCTTACCCTTTCATTGTATCAAACCAGCATTGGTGAAATTTATGGATGAGAAAGTGATGCACAGAAGTCTATATGAAAAGGTCAGAAAGAAGGTGATGAATGAACAGCGGAAGACACAAATGAATACCTGCAGAGCTTTGTACAATAAATTAATGTGTTTTTATATGTGCAGAAAGTACTGTTGGTTGTTTTAATGTACATTTACACTGAATAGGTATAGCTGTAGCAACCTATTTTACAACTAAACACGTTTTTCACTTTTATAACTGTTGATGTTGTATAATCATTGTGCAAAGATCCATGTGGGTACTGGTTTCTGGAAATTCTGCCATACAGAACCATGATATGCTGTTTTCACCAAAAAAATTGAAATCTTTGAGCAACATATCAACATCAGAACCACTTATTTCATCACTGGCATGCAAGCAAAGTGTAAAATGAATATTTTTGTGTGAAATACAATATTCCTAAGACTATATTTATTTCATGTGACATACGCATTCTGCCTCATCATGTTCAAAATCATCATTGTGCGACAAAATGCAAAGTATTCAATGTATAAACAGTAAACACCATGGGCTGCTTGTTAACATTCCTGTGGTGATCAATGTGAACAGTTGTTTTGAATGTCATCTGATACAATTTATACTTTGCGTTTGTTTAAATAATTTTCATGAATTATGGCGCATGGCCGGAAGTCACATTTTTGCATTTGCTATGAAAATGTGTCTCAAAACGCTGTATGCGTTGTTTAATTTGAGATATATAACATTTTAACTAGTGACATGGACTCCTGAGGTGGTCAGTGGGCCCTGACTTGTGTATTATAATGATATTAAATAATACATTTACATTGTATTATGTTATATGGATTATGTGGATTGTGTAAATATGTATGTATATATATATATATTATATATGTTTGGCTGAATACAAAGCTCTTTTACAAACCTATACCTGCTTTGTTACCTACAGCAAATGAGTCACGATTCCTTAGAAACAAATTCCTTGTCAAACTTTTAAATAACTTTGTAACAAGTTTGTAAATGTTCATTTGCATACAACATCATATGTTTCTGACTATATTTAATATGATATACATCCGCACAATCATGGTGAGGCAGAAAGCGATATGTGGCAGAAACCAAATTCTTAACTATACATTTATGACTGTTTTATTGGATTTATAATCACCCAGTCATACAAAGAAAGGTCACTACTACTATTAGAACTTTATTAACTTTGAGGGATCAATCAAAGAAATTAGGACAATACACTGGAGAAAGGTAGACACACATTTTGATTTTCTAGCAGCCATCATTCCTCATTCCCTTAAAGCAACACAGTTCATAACATACAATGTACCCAGCCGCAAGCAAAACAAAATTGTTTGTTTTAAGTCACTGTCAGATGTAGACGTCGTAAGGGCTCGTTAATGATATGATTTGATCAGTTTTAGATTGTTGAGGAAAATAAGCAAGACACATCAATTCAATGGTAGCAAATTCTTCTACAAATATATGGGTAGCTCTGAAAAGAGCTGTTTTGTTTCTGCACCGACTAATACAAAGATTACCGCCGACGGGGTGTGGGCGATAAAACAGCTCAGTCCTCGCTTTAATGACAAACAAACCCCATGTATGAAACATTTTTCACACCTCTGCGGCATAGTTGTGGCCCAGTTGTGCGATGCTTCATAACGGATTTCACTCCGTCAGTATGGAATCGATACATATTGAAACAGACTTGGAACTGAGCGAAATCACGCAATATTTTCGTACTTCTGAAGTCTGTCCGACATTATTGCACTCGTCCAGCTGTATTCTCATTGGCTGTTTCGCGTGTCCCAAAATAGTCGGTTTAGTAGATATGGAGTGCCAAAATGGTATGAAGTTTACATGCTCGTTTGCCGGTGACTTTTTTGGAACCACCATTTTGGACCACAAAAAGTATATTTGTAATAAAAGTACATATTATTCTTTTACACACATGACAACTTAAAGCTAAGCACTCTTATATGTGTTTTATTAATATAGTTAAAAAAACATTATTATATTCCGTATTTCATTTGGGTCCAAAATAGTTGGAATTTTGGTATATGTCCAAAATGGTTGGTTTTGTAAGTATATATATATATATATATATATATATATATATATATATATATATATATATATATATATATATTTTATATATATATATATATATATATATATATATATATATATATTTTATATATATATATATATATATACATACATACATACATACATTCATATATAGATACTTTGAAGTTAAATTTACATTTGCTAACCTAATTTCATGAATAAGTATGTACAACTTAAACAGTATACACTATTCGATAAATTACGTTTCTTTTTCTGCCAGCTGGACAATTAAAGTTCGGCGGGCGGATATACTTATTTTTCGTCTTTTTCGCAGTTGTATCCGTAACTTGCATATTACATGTAACTTTAATACTATAATGTGACCGCTACGATGTTTACGAATACCGACGTCACACATCTGCAAATACTGTGCTTGGGTATACACATTCAAATTAAGCACACGTGTGTAAACCGTAAAGTGTGTACTTACATGGTTCTTCGAAAGCCGCTGGAGCTCTTATGATTTGCCTTTCGCCGTGATGCAAACCTTTAAATGCTCCTCCGGCTTAAGGCGGGTTTACACTATGCAACGCTGCTGCTTGCAACGTGAGTCACGGTTGCTTGCAACCCCGTTGCAGCCAGATCGCCTAGTGTAGACATAAAATCGCACGCAGCGGCGTCTCATGAGACCGCTGCTTGCAACGGTCTCATGGATAAGGAAGGTTCTATTCCGTGCAACATTTTCTCATGGTTGCATGGAATTTGTCCAATCACAGGCAGTGACCGCGAGTGACGAAAGCTTTCGAAAGCATTGCAGCCAGCTGTTGCTCGGCAGATTATTAGACAATTTGTTTAATTTATCAATTCTACGAACAACGCCATTTGTTGTTTTATACATACATGAGGAGTACCATCATTGCGGGTCATGGCAGCGTTATCGCAGGGAAAAATCGATACGTATTTGAAGGTAGGTATCGCTGACAATATTCGAAGCGGCGCTTACTTGTTTTATCGCCCATATCAACAATGTTACGCCAATACTTATCATGTAGTGCTTTATAGGGCGAGTGTATTTTTCTATATAAATATAATGATTCTATAATGGGATCAGCAATACTGATGTGATCACATAAAATAGCTATATTAATTTTAAAATGGTGTGTATTATAAAAGAGTTATACTACCAACATATTTGTCATTATAATTTTTCATATAAATAAATTAATTCCTTTTGTGTCCCAAAGAATCCCTTTTAAAAATGTAATGTACACAATTGTAACTAATCATATTAACATAAGTAGTTCATATAATTATATGCCTACATTTCATTACAAAAAGTGTTTTATTAATCACTTAATTTAAAACCCAGACAACATATCAAAACAAATTACTACATATACGTTTCTAATTTGTGCTCCACATACACTATCAGTATACTATAAATAATTGGTAAGCCAATATAAACTGTGCATTCTACGCACACATTAACAGAAAATATTTAATATTTTAAAAACAAAATATCTGAGTAATACAAATTAATATTAATTAAACACATCATGTTGTAACAGTGTCATGTTTGTTCATGTGCCAGTATTTATTCCTCACGCAATGTAAAGTACGTTCGTTGTGTTTTTTACATTTTTGTTGCAGTTAATGGAGTTACAGAAAGCAAGATATATATGCAGCCAATGATGTGTGCAGACTGAAACGAATGACGGACAGTAATTATGGATTACACTAGTTGGAGTTGGTGTGACAAGTTGCCATCTCCACATTTGGACAAATTTCCTTGTTTCAGTGGCATCTCATCTTACAAATCAAGTTATATAATACCATTTGATGCACATATAGTGTATTATGAATATCAGTGTAGTACATCATTTGCAGCCTACTGAACATTATTTCCAATTTAGCATGTTTTTATGCTAATATACGCACTCATTCGTAATGTATATTTCACAATATAATGATTGTGGACTATATAACTACAACATATATTTATTAATGTACTCACGAGTCATTTTATATGTCATCTTCTTTCAATACTTTCAATTAATGTGTGCGGTTAGTTTAATAAATAAATGCATTTTATATTGTTGTGTACTATTTATTTAATGTTGTTGGCCCACAAGGATCACATAACATTGCCTCTACCACGAATATATTAGTAATCAGTGTAATGTCATATCAGATATAAAATAAGCTAATTTTATGAGATTCCATTATATTGGTTTGAGTTTTTAAATCACTGGATAAAAGTGATTTTTACTCAGGTCTAAGAAAATTATTCCCAAATCCCACCCCCGATGCTTCGCTACCCTTGCTATGTAAGAGTGGCGCCACACGGTGGCCTGGAGACAAATTAATGTATCGTCGCTGCAACCATGTTGCATAGTGTAAACATGCCAGAGATTTTGCATGCAGCCGCGTTGCAAGCAACATCTTTCGGCCTTGACCTTTCTCAATCGCCTCGTTGCTTGCAACCGCGTTGCATAGTGTAAACCCGCCTTAAATGGCCTCTTTAAATCCGTGACGCAGAAGACGCGCTTGCCCGGGTTGGTCTCACCTGTTTGACCGTAGGTATTTAACGCGTCACGCTGTGATTCGAAGAACCATTTAATGTACATTTCAACGAGATAAATTTCCGTATGTGGATGGGCGATCTTAGTTGTAAAGCGTAGCCTGTGTGTGGTTCTCGTTCGGCGTCTCTGAATGGGGGTGTTTACCAAATTGATTGATTATCCGCTATTTTCAGCGCGGGTGAAATGTGATTAAGAATATGCTAAATGACAGCAAATGAGGGGTAATAACTTAGTACGTCAATTGTATTGGGACGTGCCACCGAGCTGTCTAGCTCCTGTTTGGAATAGTATGTATTCAATGTACACACATATAGGCCAGTTACACTCCTTAAATTGTGATTCGCTAAAACACGTTGAGACTCTAATAAAATATCAATCAAAAACGCATGGAATTGCCAAAAACAACAATAAATAAAAATTTGCGCCCACAAATCCCACAGTCTTCTCTGAATATATATATTCCCTCACATCAAATGTGTAGACCGAAATAACTCGAACATCGGATTTTCAATCACACCAGTGCTACCAAAAATAGATAAACAACCGAAAAATATACGAGACGAAACACTAATTTCAATGGTTACTTCCGGCGACAACGATATTAGTACCGTTTGAAAGCATACATTTCTGATAATCAAACACACAATTGGTTTCCCGATAATAATTGTAATTAAAATAACATATAACTGGATGTACAACCCAGTTTTACAACATACACTGGCGAACGATCTTGTTTCGTCGACACGGTTCATCTATTTACCGATTTAGACCCAACTTTTTTATTTCATCCGCCTAGTTTTAAACATTGGCGAAACTGACATCATCCATGTCGACGTGAAGTCGTAATAACATATATTCACCAATCAACAGAAAGAATGTTTACACCTACAGTTTCCATTGTTTGGCAAATGAGTTATTGTGACGCCGAGTTAAAGATCGCTGCTGTCAAAGCACACAAGTTAAACAGCCATTTAAAGTGGGCGTGGCTTACAGCATGAAATCAAGAACACATGAATTGCGCATGTCTAAATCCTATGCAAAGTTGCGTTCCCGTCGGTTGATGGGTAGACATTGTCGACGAAAGACGTTTATTTCCGTTGGTGTATAACAATTCGGTGGAATCTGAAAACATTATTTTTGAATTACTATCTGGAAACCATGTATATGCTAGAACAACAGAACGTTTATCTCATTTACACATCATTTTCGTTTGTGAAAGTCGTTCCTAGTCTTAAAACTGTCTCCATGACATAAACTGGCAATATTATACTATAAAGCTTCGGTGTAACGAATGCTGTTTAGGGTACTACGGGAAATCGTGCTCAGGTTTGTGAATAGGCTTAAGCGCGGGATACTCTAGCATATTTTATCCAGCCCCACATTACTAGGCAGTGTTAGTTTAGTCGGGTCGGGTCATAGGCGTGTCTTCACTTCCGATAGTAAACTATGTATTCGGTGTCGGTCTGGAGTAGTCGAAGGTTTTCAAGCAGTGTGTTAATGTAGTGCTTTCGTCACCGTTGGGTGGTTGGTCTACGAGATCGTGACGTAGTGTTGTAGCACGGTTTCTTGGAGCATGAAATGTCAACCACTGTGCCCCCAATTGGAGGAAGTGTTGCATCCGTGAGCACGACATCCTGAATGTTCTCAAGAACATTGTAAGTGCTGCTTCGTCTGTCTTCAGTGAAGTCCCGTCGGTGTGGGCGAGAGAAAGGGAGGCATATGGGACAAGGTAGCACTGCATGTGTTACAGGTCAATGATATCGCTTGTCTTAATGTTGCCAGAATGTACCCCCAAAACACCCCTGAATATTTCTGCTGCATTCACCCGTCGTCCATAGGCTTCGATTCATTTACATTTTCTGCAGCGAAGTTCAACATCTTGGTCCTTGCCAACTGTCTTCAGAAATCGTGAAGAGCGTCTACACACTCCTTTTCGACTATCAATCGAAATGTTGTCCCCGTGTCAGTGTTCCAAGACGAAATGTCTTAGTCTCGTCCTTCGCCGTCTTCCCCGGTGAATAAGGTAACCACACGATAAAAGCGACGCAAAACATTACTCCATCCGCCGTACTGAGAAATCAGCTGCGTTTGCGGGAATAAAGACCGTTTCAGCTACAGTTGGGGCCTGCTGTCAGAGAGATTCGACCACTTAAAATTGCTATAATTTGTCATGCCGTACTAGGAGAACACCATAGAAACATTTGAAACTGTTTTTACCCATGGCGGTTTAAGATGTATTGTTTGACATATTTTTTTCCACTCCCGAAAGTTGTTCCCATTAGAAATTCCTTATTCGGGGAACATAAAGGAAGCTTTTGAAATTGTCTTTAGTTTGGCACTTTTAAATTAGGTTAAAAAGGATTTTAAAAATGCATGAATTTCTTTGCCGAAAATTTAAAATCACAAAAATGAAAAGG
>JAODUO010001200.1:182500-252319 GCA_025642075.2 Ridgeia piscesae | reverse complement strand
GAAAAATTCAGGTTTGATCGGTTTGAAAAAAACCCGGGCACTTGCATAGGAAAATTAACTAAGTAAGGTATTATATTTCTTAAAAACAGAGGATTCCTGCACTTTGTGTAACTTGATCCCATTTGAGCGATGATTCTTTATAGCTAAAAGGTCCTACACTGACACCCCTGTAACAGCTCCACCTTGATCATGCTATGAATCAAGCAACCAGTTATAGTCCATTCAACTCCATTGTAGAAAACCAATTACATGAAATTCTTTATAATAAGTTGATTACTTCCAGATATGTGAAATATGAGCTTTTGGACAATCCATGTCAAATCAATCAAGAATTTACATGACCGTCTTCAATTTTGATGACATTTGGTGTGTTGGTTTGTGATCATGAGTCTATGTGTCCCACCAATTTTTAGGTTAACCTGACCTTCAGGTCTAGAGATAGAGGTCATCAAACTTTGACCTGACCTTGATACCTGACGACCTTCCAGGTGTCATAACTCCACTTCTAAAATCAACCACATCTCAATAAATTCAAATGCATAATTTATATTCAAAATGTGTACTTTCTGAAGCAGGAGGTAACTGGTATAATGGCAATGGCAAAACTGGGATAACATTCTTCATGGCTAAGAGATGACAACATGATGTTAATATGTAAGACAGTAGGTAATATGGACACAAATTGATGTAAATATGACAATGACATACTGATTAGACTTAACTTGAGAGCCAGTAAGATATATGTATTAGATATAGAGGAAAGGTGTTTTACTCCATAAAAGTGTGGGATTCTTTGGATTATAAACCAACATATGTAGAATAGTGGATAACAAAACACAACAAACTGGGGGTAATTAATTTATTACTTCTGCCAAATTTCAGGAACAAAAAGCCAGGGTGCATGTTATAAGGGGGATATTATATACAGAAAACAAAGGTCGAATGGGAATGCAATACAGTTAAAACCTGCCCAGGTTCAGATTAAGCAGAAATAAAAAGGTGTGAGATAAAACTTAAAACTGTGTGTATGTTTCAGGGGCCATTCTGAGTAATCCATTCCTCCAGGATACAGATACGGAGAAAACCATTCAAACAGAAATGATGCACTGGCTTCGGAATTCGGGGGACAGGCATGGCAGACAGAAGCGACGGGCAGTGCAGATGATGCAAATGATGCATTGGGCCAACACTGGGGCAGTACCACATGCCAGCATTGGCCCGATTCACAGCCGCTGTGCAGCGTATGTATTGGGCCAATGCCGTTTATACCAGTATTGGCCCAGTACTGGCCCAATACAGTCATGTTAGCTGGGATACTTCCTCTACATAAATAATTCGTCAGCAGAATTTCCCGAAGGATTTGGTACTGCATATAACCACGATGTTTGCATGCTCTGTTACTCCGCCATATACCGCTGTCCTGCCACGTCACCGCGGTGGTCGGAAACATCAGTGTCGGCATCGCCTCGACCAAGTAGTAATTCAGTCGACCGTCCGGCGTCGTCACGCATGGTTAACCTCTCGTCCTCATTGGAGAGCAATTATTATTGCGTCGGTTCCACTGCAACAATAAACTCAAGACGCACCAGCTGGCGCCATAATATTAGACTGACGCTCCCTGGGTCGCATACAGTTGAGAGATTGCCATCACATTACGCGGAGGGCGCCTGCTCAGAGTGACTGTAGGCGGCATATCAAAGTGGCACAGTGCAGAGACGTTATGCTATACGGGTATGATTATACCTTTCATGGATATTATTTCCGACCTTGGTTTTATACGGCGGTCATGCTTGGTTAGCCGCGGCGTGACCGGTTGGCTGAATGGTGTTGTTGAGCCGCGGTGTGGCGCTGTTAACTACGGTACTCTCCTCCCCTTATATTGTAAGAGCTACAGACTACCGGGTTTCCTAATAACAAATACTCACTCACCATCATAATATTAAAAGATTCCCATCCCCGCTGTGCAATAACTACGTAACTTACGTAAACAGTGTTTGTATTAACTAATAAATCTAAACATTGTATTTTAATCAAAATTAACTAGCGGCTTCTCGCGCCTAACCATACGAAACAATAACATATATGAACATGGGTATAATTATACCCGACTTACATCTATAAATATAATGGGCTAAGCTGTAATATATACATGGACATAAGTATGTGTATAAGTATACCGAATATGGGTATTATTATACCCTACATTGGCATGATTACTACATGTGTATGAGTATAACGAACATGGGTATTATTATACCCTACATTGGTATGATTACTACATGTGTATGAATATAACGAACATGGGTATTATTATACACTACATTGGTATGATTACTACATGTGTATGAATATAACGAACATGGGTATTACTATACACTACATTGGTATGATTACTACATATGTATGAGTATAACGAACATGGGTATTATTATACCCTACATTGGTATGATTACTACATGTGTATGAATATAACGAACATGGGTATTATTATACACTACATTGGTATGATTACTACATGTGTATGAATATAACGAACATGGGTATTATTATAGCCTACATTGGTATGATTACTACATATGTATGAGTATAACGAACATGGGTATTATTATAGCCTACATTGGTATGATTACTACATATGTATGAGTAAAACGAACATGGGTATTATTATACACTACATTGGTATGATTACTACATGTGTATGAGTATAACGAACATGGGTATTATTATACCCTACATTGGTATGATTACTACATATGTATGAGTAAAACGAACATGGGTATTATTATACACTACATTTGTATGATTACTACATGTGTATGAGTATAACGAACATGGGTATTATTATACCCTACATTGGTATGATTACTACATGTGTATGGATATAACGAACATGGGTATTATTATAGCCTACATTGGTATGATTACTACATATGTATGAGTAAAACGAACATGGGTATTATTATAGCCTACATTGGTATGATTACTACATATGTATGAGTATAACGAACATGGGTATTATTATAGCCTACATTGGTATGATTACTACATATGTATGAGTAAAACGAACATGGGTATTATTATAGCCTACATTGGTATGATTACTACATATGTATGAGTATAACGAACATGGGTATTATTATAGCCTACATTGGTATGATTACTACATATGTATGAGTAAAACGAACATGGGTATTATTATAGCCTACATTGGTATGATTACTACAAATGTACGAGTAAAACGAACATGGGTATTATTATAGCCTACATTGGTATGATTACTACATATGTACGAGTAAAACGAACATGGGTATTATTATAGCCTACATTGGTATGATTACTACATATGTATGAGTAAAACGAACATGGGTATTATTATACCCTACATTGGTATGATTACTACATATGTATGAGTATAACGAACATGGGTATTATTATAGCCTACATTGGTATGATTACTACATATGTATGAGTAAAACGAACATGGGTATTATTATAGCCTACATTGGTATGATTACTACAAATGTACGAGTAAAACGAACATGGGTATTATTATAGCCTACATTGGTATGATTACTACATATGTACGAGTAAAACGAACATGGGTATTATTATAGCCTACATTGGTATGATTACTACATATGTATGAGTAAAACGAACATGGGTATTATTATACCCTACATTGGTATGATTACTACATATGTACGAGTAAAACGAACATCACTCAATCCCGAACAGTCGCTGTTGTGACTATTTACCTCGTAGGGTATTTATATGCTCTGACCGCTATTTGTGACTGGCTGTGTTTTCTGGTTTGCTTTAGTCGAACCTGGTGGTTGAAGACATCGCGAACGAAGCAATGACGTCGACGACAGCGTGACACAACGGCATTGACGTCATATCCGGCGTCAAGCTTTCGTCTCACAACACACTCCCCATTGTTAGCGGTTGCCTCATCGAAGGCATTGCTTGATGCTGTTGTCTTTCGTTCGGAGGTGGATCTACAATCACAAACTCGGCATATGTTAGATAACACTGCGTTTACAATATCCAGGTCGGGATCAGTGACGCTTGATGCTGGCGATGTAGCAGGACCGTGTCTCTGACGTGATCGACTTGCTGCTGTAGCGTTTCCGTGACGACGGGGTAGATCGTTCCTGTAATGACAGTGACGACGGCCCCCGTGCTAACGGGGAGATGGCAACCACGACTGCAGTGTAGATGGTAGTCGTGATGCCGTGGTCTCTCTGTGGCTTTTGGTATCACACCTAGAAACTCACGATTCGACAGCCACTAAATGATTCTACATTAGTTCTGTCGCAATTAGAGTCGATATCTGGAGTCCGGCGATATAACCGCGTACTGCTGGAGCTGCCTATCTATCACATAGAGCAGGTCCATGTCAGACGAAGCGGCGGCCTCTGTTATAGGCCTATCCCCGAAAGAGACCTGTCGAGCAGTGGGCACTCCCCGGTTACCAAATATGCGTGACGCGCCTTGGATGTGTGTTACTGTTACCAATGCACCTTGGATAGACTTCGGGTTGCGGAACTTCATGGCCTCTTGTGCCGCGTTCCTATCCCTGAATCCCTTCAGAAATGCAGGTGCCGCAAGGCTTTGGAGTAGGGTAGGATCGTCTATCAATAAGGGATAAGCTTGGTTGGTCAGGGTGTAGGGGGAGGGGGAGAGTGACAGAGAGATAGAGAGAGTGTGAGATGGGTAGAGAGACAGAGAGAGAGAGAGAGTGGCAGAGAAAGAGGGATATGGAGAGAGAGAGAGAGAGAGAGTGTGTGTGTGTGTGTGTGTGTGTGTGTGTGTGTGTGTGTGTGTGTGTGTGTGTGTGTGTGTGTGTGTGTGTGTGTGTGTGTGTGTGTGTGTGTGTGTGTGTGTGTGTGTGTGTGTAGAGAGAGAGAGAGACAGAGAAAGAGAGAGAGGGAGAGAGAGACCGAGAGAGTGTGAGAGAGACAGAGAAAGAGAGACAGACAGACAAACAGAGAGACGGGAGGAGAGTATACCCGATCCAACGGCCTTCACCTTATCACCGTTCCATCCCATTGTACCCACCGGCTTTATAAATTGTCTGAAGACAGCCAACCGAAGGGCATGTGACAGCTGGCTCTTGGTAAACCGAGGCCGGGCCATCACGCCCGACGATGTCATGCCCATATTCCAACAGGCATACGTCAACTCGTCCGTGAATGGGTTTGTTGCATCGGGTATATAGGCCGCTGAACTAGGATAAATTCAACGATGAAGTAAACTCGCTGGAGGCCGCCATACCTGTCCAACCCGCCGCGCGTGATCGACATGACGTCGGTAACCAATCTACCGTCTGTGTCCGTGAATAACGCGGCACAGGTAACGAGCCTATAGCGTCCGTGAATAACGCAGCACAGGTAACGAGCCTATACCGTCCGTGAATAACGCGGCACAGGTAACGAGCCTATACCGTCAGTGAATAACGCGGCACAGGTAACGAGCCTATACCGTCCGTGAATAACGCGGCACAGGTAACGAGCCTATACCGTCCGTGAATAACGCGGCACAGGTAACGAGCCTATACCGTCCGTGAATAACGCGGCACAGGTAACGAGCCTATACCGTCAGTGAATAACGCGGCACAGGTAACGAGCCTATAGCATCCGTGAATAACGCAGCACAGGTAACGAGCCTATAGCGTCCGTGAATAACGCGGCACAGGTAACGAGCCTATAGCGTCCGTGAATAACGCGGCACAGGTAACGAGCCTATAGCGTCCGTGAATAACGCAGCACAGGTAACGAGCCTATACCGTCCGTGAATAACGCGGCACAGGTAACGAGCCTATAGCGTCCGTGAATAACGCGGCACAGGTAACGAGCCTATAGCGTCCGTGAATAACGCGGCACAGGTAACGAGCCTATAGCGTCCGTGAATAACGCGGCACAGGTAACGAGCCTACCGTCCGTGAATAACGCGGCACATGTAACGAGCCTATAGCGTCCGTGAATAACGCGGCACAGGTAACGGGCCTATAGCGTCCGTGAATAACGCGGCACAGGTAACGAGCCTATAGCGTCCGTGAATAACGCGGCACAGGTAACGAGCCTACCGTCCGTGAATAACGCGGCACATGTAACGAGCCTATAGCGTCCGTGAATAACGCGGCACAGGTAACGAGCCTACCGTCCGTGAATAACGCGGCACAGGTAACGAGCCTACAGCGTCCGTGAATAACGCGCCACAGGTAACGAGCCTATAGCGCCCGTAAATAACGCGCCACAGGTAACGAGCCTACCGTCCGTGAATAACGCGCCACAGGTAACGAGCCTATAGCGTCCGTGAATAACGCGGCACAGGTAACGAGCCTATAGCGTCCGTGAATAACGCGGCACAGGTAACGAGCCTATAGCGTCCGTGAATAACGCGCCACAGGTAACGAGCCTATAGCGTCCGTGAATAACGCGCCACAGGTAACGAGCCTACCGTCCGTGAATAACGCGGCACAGGTAACGAGCCTATAGCGTCCGTGAATAACGCTGCACAGGTAACGAGCCTACCGTCCGTGAATAACGCGCCACAGGTAACGAGCCTATAGCGTCCGTGAATAACGCTGCACAGGTAACGAGCCTATAGCGTCCGTGAATAACGCGGCACAGGTAACGAGCCTATAGCGTCCGTGAATAACGCGGCACAGGTAACGAGCCTATAGCGTCCGTGAATAACGCTGCACAGGTATCGAGCCTATAGCGTCCGTGAATAACCCGGCACAGGTAACGGGCCTATAGCGTCCGTGAATAACGCGGCACAGGTATCGAGCCTATAGCGTCCGTGAATAACGCGCCACAGGTAACGAGCCTATAGCGTCCGTGAACAAGGCGGCACAGGTAACGAGCCTACCGTCCGTGAACAAGGCGGCCTAGGTAACCGTCCGTTATGTAGTCACACAACCACTGATGACAGTGAGTCTACCTCAGTCAAAGAAAGCAGGTCCGATTACTTTCACGGTGAACGTGTTGACCTCCTCGCTGTATAGGAAGGTGTTCACAGACAATATTTCGGGAAAAGAAACAATTTAAAGGCAGCATGAAGCGCATAAGAAAATGCCTATCGCCGCTGGCCAAGCTAGGAAAGAAAATTACATATCGAAGGTAGACAACTGGGGTGATGAAGATGACGATTGCGAAGTTTTCAGCCGGAGCAGGGAGAAAATATGGATTGCGTGTCAAGATTGCGGGAAATGGCCACAGCACCTGAGGAGTGTGGGCCGAGCTCTGGTGGTGATTGCTAGACCTGCCATAATAGTGATTGTGAATAGCGGAAGGTGATGTAAGGCGGCCCATAAAACTGTAACAGTGAAACAAACACCCTACGACTAATGTTCTCTGTTAAAGACTTGGTCATTGTGAAGAACATATTTTATGATGAAGTTTCATTGTCTAGTTATCACAAAAACATGTGTCGTCACCAGGGGTCGTTGTATCCAACACTAAATCTAAAACGGCCCCAGCACTATTGAATATAAACTCAATTTCCTACAGGATAATTAAGTGGTGTATATTAGACAAATACCTTTCAATATTACTGATGAACAAATATAATAAAATATACAATAAACTATTCGTCGAATGATTGCAACAATGACACATGAGTGCACGTTGCCCCACATGAAGAAATTTCATAGATGTATTGAACGCTCACTAAAAGTACACTTTTCGCTGATATGTCGCTGCTAGGTTTCTGCAATTATGATTACATTTAGAAAACATATAATAGAAGTAACTATATTTTAACCATTTCCACCCAAGACGAAAACAGGTATGTCAAATCATGTTTGCCTCAAAATGGGTGTTCTTTGTGCCATTCAGCGGTAGGCCCTACTTATAAATTAGCTTTTTTTTGTTGTCAATTGACATGTATATATTATGTATCTACTGATAATTTATGGTGTTTGCGTGCCATGACTATTGTCTTTTATTTTGATATTTAGCAGGACATCGGAAGACGGGGGGTGTCGTCGCTGGGTCCTCATTGGAAGGCGGTGGTACGGGTGCTGTTGAAAATGTATCAGCAGCGACATTCACAGTTTCGTGAGAACATTTTGCTGTCTTGTTGGATTCCATCATAGGGAGGGGGTGATGTGCTAGTGAATTTACCTGTGGCGACGTTCACAAGTTCAGTCCCCCCACAGACATGCCTACATGATAGTGTTATTGGAGAAGCACACCGGCATTTCATAAACAAACCAAAGTAATCCTTACAAATTTTTACATAACTTGCGAGTTTCTAAATCTGATTTTCGTGTCATGGTTAATGTAGTTGTAGTTTATGTTGAGCTGTAAGGGGGTCAATTGAATGTTTTTATGAGCCTGACAAATTGACAGATTGTGGTAAGCCTAAGGAGGGTACAATTGGTGTTTTGGTGAGTCTGATGGGGGTTACAGTTGAATGTTTTTAGTGAGCCCGAAGGGGCACAAATGGACGTTTTGTATAAGCCACGTGCAGATGCAGGTTGATTTTGTTTGGCAATTGCAGGTGTTTGGTCACCTTCATGGGGTGCAATTGGCGATTGGTGGAGAGTTGTTGGAGCCTCAACAATAAAACTATACACTACATTTGTTCCAAAATTTACTACATTCAACATCAACAGAACTGTGAAAATCATACCAATAACTGTTTGACTGTGCTAGAAAAGTCCTGCAGTGGAGCAAACTACCTTTTGCTGTGATTTGTGAGAAATTGCAGAAATTCACAAAACTTAACCTGTTATTGCTATAGTATAATTCTCTCATTCCGAACAAAATGCTTACTTTATCTCAGAACTTCCAAAATCCGATACAGTATTTTCTCTGTTGCCACATACAACACATTACACTGGGAACGAGTTGACATATTACAAGAACAAAATTCCACCTGGTGGAAGTTATATATTTACACTGCTGCTAACATCTTAGCATCCACAAGTGAACACTTGTCTCCTTCGTGAATGGTATCTTTTTGGCCTTGAGATCTCCCGGTTGTAGCTATTTATATATGTCAGTTGGGGCGACTGTCTGACATTGAACATGAGCTTCTGTCCTGCCAGTAGTTCAATGTACTAGTCACGACTCTCACGACGAGAGTGTGTCACTAGTGAAGCTGGTGTCGAAGTAGTGCCGTAGAGTTGACAATCTGCAGGAAGGTCAGTTGGATGGCGTTGCTGAGTTGTGTGTAGAGCTTGAGATTGGTGAGGAGGTCTTCGTCTGTCCGTCCTGGTGACCTCACAGTCATCTGTCTCTCACTGCTTAAGGTCGCTTTTGAACACACGATGTCTGAAACACAATGTATGAAACAAAGTCAACAGGTTAATCTCACTTGTTGATAGCTGACATGGGGACAAAGTTCTGCTGTTTTACATGACAGCCACATGATGCATGATCAACCACCACATATCTTTGACAGTTAAAACTTTGTCAAATATAACCAACCATTGCTTTGCCTGAAACACTTATGGGTTGCAAGCCTCTTCAATGTCATAAAATCTTTGTCAAATGCACAATATAAGTGCTTCACAAAACTGTGTACGTCGGTAATGCCTTCTGACACTTAAAGTTCTTGGATGCTTTGTGTTGTCTAGACCCGCAAAACTCATATGCAAACTACCAAAATTGTACATCCATTCTAGAGGATGAGTACTTTGAGTAAGTAAGAGTAAGAGTAACTTTATTCGCAACGCAGCATGTACAAGAACCAACATAAGCATAGTAATAAATTGTCAGCATGTTGCACTGCATGGCTGTCACTTGGCTAAGAGCCGTCTTCCAGTGACACCATCATCATTAAAAAATAACATAATTACTATAGATATACAATACACGTTTGTAGTATTATAGCACAAAACAATAGGAGAATTATCAAAGTAAAATTACACATATTGTTAGACATCACCAAGACTGTAGTAATACAATGAATATATCAAGTATGCAGTTTGTCACTGTTTCTGGTGATATCTGAGATTTTTGAACCAATTACAATATAAATTAGTATAAGTATGTTTTTGTAATAAGCATGGATAAACATGTACACACAAATTACAGAATGTCTATGAGGTAGACACATTGTAACAACTCACCAGTCCCTGCCAGGTTGGCAATGTCTGTGAGGTAGACACAATGTAACAACTCACCAGTCCCTGCCAGGTTGGCAATGCCTGTGAGGTAGACCCAATGTAACAACTCACCAGTCCCTGCCAGGTTGGCAATGTCTGTGAGGTAGACCCAATGTAACAACTCACCAGTCCCTGCCAGGTTGGCAATGTCTGTGAGGTAGACCCAATGTAACAACTCACCAGTCCCTGCCAGGTTGGCAATGTCTGTGAGGTAGACACATTGTAACAACTCACCAGTCCCTGCCAGGTTGGCAATGTCTGTGAGGTAGACACAATGTAACAACTCACCAGTCCCTGCCAGGTTGGCAATGTCTGTGAGGTAGACACATTGTAACAACTCACCAGTCCCTGCCAGGTTGGTAATGCCTGTGAGGTATACCCAATGTAACAACTCACCAGTCCCTGCCAGGTTGGCAATGCCTGTGAGGTAGACACATTGTAACAACTCACCAGTCCCTGCCAGGTTGGCAATGCCTGTGAGGTAGACACATTGTAACAACTCACCAGTCCCTGCCAGGTTGGCAATGTCTGTGAGTAGACCAATGTAACAACTCACCAGTCCCTGCCAGGTTGGCAATGCTGTGAGTAGACCCAATGTAACAACTCACCAGTCCCTGCCAGGTTGGCAATGTCTGTGAGGTAGACACATTGTAACAACTCACCAGTCCCTGCCAGGTTGGCAATGCCTGTGAGGTAGACCATTGTAACAACTCACCAGTCCCTGCCAGGTTGGCAATGCTGTGAGGTAGACAATTGTAACAACTCACCAGTCCCTGCCAGGTTGGCAATGCCTGTGAGGTAGACCATGTAACAACCACCAGTCCCTGCCAGGTTGGCAATGCCTGTGAGGTAGACACATTGTAACAACTCACCAGTCCCTGCCAGGTTGGCAATGCCTGTGAGGTAGACACATTGTAACAACTCACCAGTCCCTGCCAGGTTGGCAATGCCTGTGAGGTAGACACATTGTAACAACTCACCAGTCCCTGCCAGGTTGGCAATGCCTGTGAGGTAGACACATTGTAACAACTCACCAGTCCCTGCCAGGTTGGCAATGCCTGTGAGGTAGACACATTGTAACAACTCACCAGTCCCTGCCAGGTTGGCAATGCCTGTGAGGTAGGCACATTGTAACAACTCACCAGTCCCTGCCAGGTTGGCAATGCCTGTGAGGTAGGCACATTGTAACAACTCACCAGTCCCTGCCAGGTTGGCAATGCCTGTGAGGTAGACACATTGTAACAACTCACCAGTCCCTGCCAGGTTGGCAATGCCTGTGAGGTGACTGTCCCCCAGTCCCTGCCAGGTTGGCAATGCCTGTGAGGTAGACACATTGTAACAACTCACCAGTCCCTGCCAGGTTGGCAATGCCTGTGAGGTAGGCACATTGTAACAACTCACCAGTCCCTGCCAGGTTGGCAATGCCTGTGAGGTAGGCACATTGTAACAACTCACCAGTCCCTGCCAGGTTGGCAATGCCTGTGAGGTAGACACATTGTAACAACTCACCAGTCCCTGCCAGGTTGGCAATGCCTGTGAGGTGTGAGGTACAGACTCGCCCCAGCTGTAGCAAGAGGAGCACAATGTCCTCACACAGTGGTGGGAAGGCCTGGCTGATACGAGGTAGGGTCGGCAAGGTCGCGAGGAAGAAGTGGGGTCGGGTCTCACTCGACAACACTGCAACCATAACAGCATCACTTATTTTAACTTATTTAAAAAAATTCAAAAACATTGGAATGAAGTGGAATCGCATAAAATTCATTTCTACAAAAAAAATCCTAGGGAAATCTCAGCTTGGTAATATTTATGATTATATAAATATTATTAATAATGTTATGTTAAAAAGCTGGTTAGATTAAACTTAACTAGACCAAGTAATTTTAGTATATTATTCATAACTGCCCATTGTAATAATAATGAAACATTAAAGAGTACCGGTAGGTTAAATTAAGCTCAAGTAGACTAATTAAACTAAGCATCTATTGAGCTAAACCTAATGTATCACTCGCAACTATATCAGTAAATTATTATAACAATAAAAATGCGCAGTTAGTTACACTCAAATTTTAATAAAAAAGATAATTAATAATAAGTAAAATAGTAATGTATACATAAATAGAATAATAAGTTATTACTTGTCAACTGAAAATAATAAAATATACAGTGATATGTAGTACACACTGAGACGTATCTAGCCAGATATAAAGATAAAGTGACCTTGCAACTTGGATCACATATCTCAGCAGGGAAACACTAGTGCAGTGTGTGCATTCAGACAGCACAGCTGATTAAAATAAAATTATCATATTTCAAGTCATATTTCAATTAAGCTCACTTAAATGAGACCATTATACCTGCAAAGTGTCTACACAATATGTCCCCATTAGGCAGCTTAGTTCTACATGCCGCAGTAAGGGTAGATCAAAACTATATATTTACTGTCGGATGACAGTGAAGTGGAGAAAATAATGTGGACTGTGTAGCACAAGAGATCAACACGGTCTACTAAAGGAGTGGTGGCGCCACCAAGTGGCTATAATATTTATGAAATCTACATTGATCTACTAAGTTGACATCACACTACCGTCCAACATGGCTTACCTCTATCTAGGTGCCTCACCTCACCCTACCTACATGACTGGCTTCACAGTACCCACATTGTAGGTCTCATTACCTAGACGGCTGACTTCTCATTACCTACAATGGCTGACCTCGCATTACTTACATGACTGACCTCATGTTACTTACATGACTGACCTCATGTTACTTACATGACTGACCTCATGTTACTTACATGACTGACCTCACATTACTTACATGACTGACCTCATGTGACTTACATGACTGACCTCATGTTACTTACATGACTGACCTCATGTTACTTACATGACTGACCTCACATTACTCACATTACTTACATGACTGACCTCACATTACTTACATGACTGACCTCACATTACTTACATGACTGACCTCACGTTACTTACATGACTGACCTCACGTTACTTACATGACTGACCTCACATTACTTACATGACTGACCTCACGTTACTTACATGACTGACCTCACGTTACTTACATACTGACCTCACATTACTTACATGACTGACCTCACATTACTTACACACTGACCTCACATTACTTACACACTGACCTCACATTACTTACATGACTGACCTCATATTACTTACACAACTGACCCCCATTACCTACGACTGACTTCACATTACCTACAAGGCTGACATCATATTACTTACACGACTGATCTCACATTATCTATCTAGTTGCCCACACCTGACCGACTCGACAAATCTTATGATGACCTTTATGACATGTTTTAGTCGACCCCAGATGACCTACATGGCTGACCTACCTGTGAGCAGCGTTGCCATGACGCTGACCGCCAACTTGGCGATACTGAGAGACTTGGGCAGTGCATACTGCAGACTCAGGTGTGACACCAGTTGTACTGCAAAGATCTACAACACACATCACAGACTCAGGTGTGACACCAGTCGTACTGCAAAGACCTACAACACACACACACACACACTGAGCACTGACTGTCAGTAATGTTGACTAATGCTCGAACTGTTTATCTAAGCTTATGTGTGTTCATAACAAAACAAAGAGCCATGTAGTTGGACAGTTGCTGGTCGTTTGCCTACTTCTTTATGTTTGTGTTTTTTGAAAAAGTGGGAAGTGAATATTATTATAATTATAACACCTTTGAGGTGCACCAGATTGGTGGTTATCAAACACCACAAACATACAGATGCACCCCTGTTAGGCCCCCGGCAGTATCCCATTACAGCTCATCAAAAGAACTTCAAAATAAACCCCTTGTCAACTAGAACTTCAGACACTTGAGGTCTGGTCTGTTAAGACGGAGGAGTGTATATTATGTACTATAGGTGGGAACAAGTATTGGGGTGGGTTGGGGTGGTGTAGAGGGGCATCTATTAGGGCGGGGTGTATTACGGCTGAAGGCATGTATTATGAGTGGCGTGGGAGGTGTATTACGAGGCTGCAACGAAATAACTTTTTTCCAAATAACAAACCAATTAATACAATGATGAATGATGCTAATCAAGACACACAGAAGTAAGTCAATAAATCAATTGTACACTCTGTAAGCAATGCAATGTGCTGTGTCACATTACAGGTACATGTTTCTGTAACTATTGAAGTGGATTGGGGCTCAGAGGTGACTGTTACTACGACTGAGTCTGGCCAGTATAAAGAGGGTGGCTGGTCGTAGGTTTCAGTTTTATTTAATGTTGTGTTCTAACATTATAATAAATGTATTGAACAACAAAACAGAGACAAATACTGTTTGTTGCTGACTCCCCATAATGCTGCAGACAGTGACAAGTACCAGAGAAACTTCACATAAACTATGTGAACTTGCATTGGTGAATCAGCTCCAGTTACTGGACACATACACAGCCATGTCTAAACTTCTGGCAACATTTTGCAGCCACAAACGTCCGTTCTCATATGCATTCACCAAATAAAGATTACTATTAACAACAATTTATTTCCGACCTTGTCAGGGCACACTTTTAGCTGTGTGTGATTTCACGCCGGCTCTGATTTATTCATAGGTGACTGGCAGCAGAAAAAGGAATCCATTTGGCTGTGGTATTGACACAGTGAGCATATACAAACACAAGACTACAGCGACAGTCTGTGGAATACACACACACAGTCACACTGGTGCATTCATAAAAGACAGGAACACAGTGTATTTGACAGATTGTCATGGCCACAGCCTTGTGCTTGACCAACAGACTTGACCAGCACTAGTGGACAACATCCCATGTATGTCCTTGTGGGGGTAACCACCCCCTTTTAGGTGTATCGTCTGTGCCAAATGTTTGCCCTTGCTGGCGGGTCGACAGCAATTGTAAGGTCTGGGTTCACAGAGTATGTCATGACACAAGTGTTCTTGGACAGATTGGACACAGGGGTGGAC
Source organism: Ridgeia piscesae (assembly GCA_025642075.2). NCBI lineage: Eukaryota > Metazoa > Annelida > Polychaeta > Sabellida > Siboglinidae > Ridgeia > Ridgeia piscesae. Next base: position 237,218 of record JAODUO010001200.1, on the reverse strand, counting down.
ACAGGTATGGACACATCTGGACAGGTGATTGTGGACAGGTGTGTATACAATATCAATACATATATACGAATATGTCTTTCATTTTATTTATGAAATATTACTCTATATAAAAGTAAAATGTCTATATTACTTTATATAATCTGGAGCAATGTAAAGTGTTCTGTAATACTTTGTAAAAATTGGAGCAACGTAAAGTGTTCTGTAATACTTTGTATAAATTGGAGCAACGTAAAGTGTTCTGTAATACTTTATATAAACTGGACCAATTTAGTATTGTTTATTTTGTTGCGTTGCCGTCTAGTTATATAAAAAAAATAAAAATATTATTACATTAAATCACATACATCATGTATTTGCTAAAATGTAACTAAACATAAAACACCACAACATAAATCATTATTTTAGGATTGCAGGATTCAGAGACGAAAGCTAACGCAAGGTAAAAAGAACTGTGTGTCAGTGCCTCTAGTGAGCAACGTATGAACTACGGAAGTTGCGAGACAGCCAAAGATGAGCGACGGGTACGAGATGAAAGATTTACACAGAAGTCTACTCATAAAAAGTCGCGTCTACCTACTGCATAACATTCGACCTACTGACCTACTTTGGGGAAATCTCATTGGCTGGCAGGTTCTGTCTACAGATATGGTCGAAACGATTCGGGTAGGCAGAAATACACACAAGAAATGTTTCCTATATTCAAAGAAAATAGACATGTTGATTAGGAGAAATATTTAAGAGAAACCAGTTTGTATGCCGAAGCAAGTGAAAGTACAAATTATTATACAAATGTGAAATATTTTTGGAATATAATTTGTCACTACACATACTACCTATAGTTTTTTTAATATTACCTGCTTGAGTCGGTGTTATGAGAGTGACTGCAACGTCAGCGAAAAGAACATTTTTGAGACATTAATCATTAGATATAATTACTTTAACGATTTGTCAAATAAATCAAAATAATTGGTACACTACTGATTCAATGCATATCTTGACATGTTGGTCAGACAACGTGCCATGGACCGTTATATACACAACATTGAATAAGTAATTCACCAAATTGTTTTGATTTATTTGACAAATGGTTAAATGAATTATGTGTAATGATTAATTTTTTAATGTTCCTTTTTGCTGGCATTGCAGTCAGAGCATATTGTGGGCCCTGCTGGGGGGGTCATGTCCCACAGAGCTTTTAGTACCTCTCTACCCTCTTAAGGTCGATTTTAAGTGCAAAAAGGGTTAGATTTCGGGATGGGTGTAGGGTTAGGCTGAATGCAAAGGGAAGGGTTAGGTTGATGGTACATTTGACAAAAGTCACATCCGGTATTTACTGTAATAACTATGTATTTTGACACTTAAGATTACAGATATCGTAACAATTTTACCTAAAACAATTGTTGTATAAACTGTACACTTTCGAACACCCATTATCTTTGTGTATGAATTATTCAGTATATAACGGAATACGTTTTTGGACACCAAAACTAATGTTCAGCAGACACTCACTCTGCAATGGCTGCTGCTACACTGACAAACTGTGTGACTGTAAGACACTTTCTGCTATGACAGAGCGAGAAAACTAGTCGAGAGACAGTGGCTGCACTGTTGGACATTCTTCCCACCAGGGGGCCTACAGCCTTCGATGCATTCTGCGAGGCACTCATCCAGTGCGACCACACACACGTTGCCGAATACCTCAAGGTCACAGAAGGTCAGCATTGATATCCACCGACATCTTCAGTCCATATACATACCCCCAGTGGCTGCTTCGAGTCTCTTCACCATTTTGGTAAATTTGTACTAAATAAATAATGACTATTCTGTATTGGTTGTGCCTGTTAAACCTATTATTGTGATCATCAATGTTTTGTGATTTATAATGAGATAATTCAAATTAATTAGTCAGCTAACACCCTCCTTATCTGACTGTTTATGATTTAACTCTCATAATTTGTGTAGTATTTTTATTAAATATGTCATTTAATTTGGCCTAGTGATACCTATTCTCATACCCACTATGTCTTTTGAAATATAGTGGGTAGGAGAATATTTATTTCTTATATACGTAAGGGAACCTCTCATATGTTGGCAAGGTCAAAAATATTGTATTTTCTAACGGTTCAAACTCCAGCCACAACGAACAAACCTTGAACAATCCAAAAATATTTCCAAAACCCACCTGATTCAACTGAGGGGACATAGTTGCCAAGATATCACCCACCATGATGCCTGGTTGTGATATCCACAACTGAGGGGACATGATGTCAAGATATCACCCACCATGATGCCTGGTTGTGATATCCACAACTGAGGGGACATGATGTCAAGATATCACCCACCATGATGCCTGGTTGTGATATCCACAACTGAGGGGACATGATGTCAAGATATCACCCACCATGATGCCTTGTGATATCCCAACTGGGACATGATGTCAAGATATACCCCCCATGATGTCTGGTTGTGATATCCACAACTGAGGGACATGATGTCAAGATATCACCCACCATGATGCCTGGTTGTGATATCCACAACTGAGGGGACATGATGTCAAGATATCACCCACCATGATGCCTGGTTGTGATATCCACAACTGAGGGGACATGATGTCAAGATATCACCCACCATGATGCCTGGTTGTGATATCCACAACTGAGGGGACATGATGTCAAGATATCACCCACCATGATGCCTTGTTGTGATATCCACAACTGAGAGAACATAGTTGCCAAGATATCACCCACCATGATGCCTGGTTGTGATATCCACAACTGAGAGAACATAGTTGACAAGATATCACCCACCATGATGCCTGGTTGTGATATCCACAACTGAGGGGACATGATGTCAAGATATCACCCACCATGATGCCTTGTTGTGATATCCACAACTGAGAGAACATAGTTGCCAAGATATCACCCACCATGATGCCTGGTTGTGATATCCACAACTGAGAGAACATAGTTGCCAAGATATCACCCACCATGATGCCTGGTTGTGATATCCACAACTGAGGGGACATGATGTCAAGATATCACCCACCATGATGCCTTGTTGTGATATCCACAACTGAGAGAACATAGTTGCCAAGATATCACCCACCATGATGCCTGGTTGTGATATCCACAACTGAGGAACATGTTGTCAAGATATCACCCACCATGATGCCTGGTTGTGATATCCACAACTGAGGGGACATGATGTCAAGATATCACCCACCATGATGCCTTGTTGTGATATCCACAACTGAGGGGACATGATGTCAAGATATCACCCACCATGATGCCTTGTTGTGATATCCACAACTGAGGGGACATGATGTCAAGATATCACCCACCATGATGCCTGGTTGTGATATCCACAACTGAGGGGACATGATGTCAAGATATCACCCACCATGATGCCTTGTTGTGATATCCACAACTGAGGGGACATGATGTCAAGATATCACCCACCATGATGCCTTGTTGTGATATCCACAACTGAGGGGACATGATGTCAAGATATCACCCACCATGATGCCTTGTTGTGATATCCACAACTGAGGGGACATGATGTCAAGATATCACCCACCATGATGCCTGGTTGTGATATCCACAACTGAGGGGACATGATGTCAAGATATCACCCATCATGATGCCAGGTTCTGATATCCACAACTGTGTCATTGTGCATCACTATGTGTAATATTTGACAGGTGGAGCCACTGTAGTAACTTATTTTCCCTGTGACATATGACGATGACCAGACTACCTCCCATCCTATGTAATGCCACAAGTATGAAATAAATAACTAGTAAAATATGAAACATTTACTTGAATTGAAACCAAATGCCACTTGAGCTTACAGATGGAGACGCTTGAACATAATTGTGGCCGAAAATATTCAAGTTTGAAAAATAATTTCAAAAATAATGTGGCACAGTGCTCATGAAATTATGGCCACACATCCTGTAAATGAGTGAACGGTGGTTGCTCAAACACCCCCCCCCCCTATAATAACCCCCTGACCTCACCCCCTGCCTCTACTTGCAGCCACTGAACACTTCCGGCGAGACATCGCGCCCCACTGCAGTGACCTCTCTGACCGCGCGGTTGACCGCTTCGTCTCTGTCTTTCGCCGTCACACGCCCATCCTGCAACGCTTCACCGAGCGCAAGTTTGAGATGATCCTCCGAGAGCAGGACTCAGAGCTGGAGCAGAAGGACGAGCAGCTGGAGCAGGCAGCTCAAGAGCGGCTCCTGCTGGAGCTGGAGGTGAGCAAACTGAGGAACTTTGTCAGCGAGTGCACTCAGACCACGGAGACACTGGCCACAGAGCTGCAGGGACACGTCCTGTCTGACCGCTTCGTCACCGACGAGATCAGCAATCTGGAGACACTCCAGTCACACCTGCGGGGGGTGGACGGCTGTCAGCAGATGTGTGGTTTCTATGGCAACATGCAGGTGTTGTTGAACTACCTGCTGCGGTCGACGGGGAAGCGGCGCCGTGAGAGCCCCCGGGAGAGACGCGGGGAAGACACGGGGCGAGACACCCAAGGGGGAAGAGAACAAACCGTACAGGAGAAACTACAGCAACTGGCAGATGACATTGTGTGGCTCATTGACGACTGCTCAGACTGCGACGAACGCAGTCAGTCGCTTCGTGTGCGACTAGACGAGGTACTGGAGAGACTTGGTGACGTCACAGCCGACGTACAACAGCTGCAGCACAGACTGAGACAGAATGTGAGACAGCGGCGACGCTTCGAGCGGGAGACTCTCTCCCTTGTACACAGCGTGCAGGAGCTACAGCGAGTACAGCGGGAGGTCAGCGAGAAACAGCGCCACCTGGTGGAGCTGAGCCAGCAGCGGCAGACGATGAAGCGAAAGACGAAACACCACCGTAAGCAGTTACAGGAGACGGAGCAGACAATGACGACGAAACACTCAGGAGCTGACACGGCTCCAGGACACACTCACGGAGCGCTCGCGTTCGGCCGACCGGAGCATGCATGTGTTGCTCCAGCTACTGCCTGACCTCCAGGACGAGGTCAGCGATGTGACATTGACCTCTGAGGCAACATCGTTGCTGGGGAGCAGAACAGTTACACAGATGTCTGTAGTTTCCAACCCAGAGAGACAAGAAATGTCGGTAATGAACCGGACGAGTAAACCTGATCTACCAAAGCTTGAAACTACTCATGCCGAGTTTGACGTAGACCATGAAAAGAACCTCAAATTCAATACACTCGAGGAAAAACATGTCAAGTTACCAGTAAAGACTTCAAAGCCCACAACAACGAATAATAAGAAAACTGACGTAACATTAACATCATCAGAGATAGATCGGTGGCTGGAAGAACAACAGTCAAAGCCTTCCCTACAACACTTAGCCAAGACACACTCATTGAAGTCAACACAAGCCAGGCAAGTCATATCCAAGGCAGATCCAGATGAGGCAAAGACTGATCGGAGAGTTGTGGCCAAAGCAGAGCCACATGAGGCAAAGTCCACAAGGCAAACCAAAGAATATGCGCATAAGGCAAAGTCTGACGTTCAAGTCATCGACAAACCACATTCAAAGGAGGCAACGTCTGTAGGTCAGGTCATGACCAAGGCTGAGCCACAAGAGGCAAAGTCTGCTGAACCTGTGATGACAAAGAGACATGCTGAGAGAGAGATAACTGTAAATGTGCCACCGACAATAACACATCCTGATGACACAATCACTATACAACCCCAACTGCCACAACCCCCTGTCCCAACCCCACATAACAACACTCATCAATCACTATCTACCCGTGACCTACGACCTGCTAACAACAGGACTGAGACAGTGGACAATGATGCTGACGACGGAAGAGAGACCAAAGACAGGTTTGAGACGGGAACAAGACCAGGGAGAGGCAGCCAGTCTCTCCACGCAGTCTCCACTGGTCTCTCCAGACACAAGACGAGGTCACTGAAGACGACCTCAACTAAACACCCTCCACCAGAGGACAGCACCGGTGACGCCACGCATAATAAGGTAGTGCACAGACGACATCTGTCTCGGCAGACATTGCCGGCGAATAAAATACAACTGCGAATGCCTAGTCAATGACAGCTCGTCCTCAACTTAAATAAAGTCAAACTGTACAATTTCTTTATCGTTATCGTTGCTATGTCATTTACATTTGAAAAAGAAATTCAGTTTAACAAAACAACACATCCCATCTCCAGTATCACAGTGCAATCAAAATTTCGTTTACCGAAAAAGTCACTTAATTTTCATTTGAGATATTCTGGACTTGTCTCTGCTTGTACAGAGACTGAATGTATTAACTGTTTGCACAGGGGTAGTACACAGGTTGTGTGTGTTACCAGTTTGTATAGAGACTGCATGTTTGGTAGGTGTTGCCTGTTAGCATAGAGACTGTTAGTAGAGAGACCTACTGGGTGTTATCTGTTGGTACACATACTGTGTAGTGTGTGACTTTTTGTACAGAGTGTTTGTATTACCTGTTGTACAGAGACTGAGTGTGTTACTTGTTGTACAGAGACTCTGTGTGTTACTTGTTGTACAGAGACTGAGTGTGTTACCTGTTGAACAGACTGTGTGTGTTACCTGTTTGTACAGAGACTGTGTGTGTTACCTGTTTGTTCAGAGACTGAGTGTGTTACCTGTTGTACAGAGACTGTGTGTGTTACCTGTTTGTTCAGAGACTGAGTGTGTTACCTGTTGTACAGAGACTGTGTGTGTTACTTGTTGTACAGAGGCTGTGTGTGTTACTTGTTGTACAGAGACTGTGTGTGTTACCTGTTAGTACACAGACTGTGTGTGTTACCTGTTGTACAGAGACTGTGTGTGTTACCTGTTGTACAGAGACTGTGTATGTTACCTGTTGTACAGAGACTGTGTAAGTTACCTGTTGTACAGAGACTGTGTATGTTACCTGTTGTACAGAGACTGTGTATGTTACCTGTTGTACAGAGACTGTATGTGTTACCTGTTGTACAGAGACTGTGTGTGTTACCTGTTGTACAGAGACTGTGTGTGTTACCTGTTGTACAGAGACTGTGTATGTTACCTGTTGTACAGAGACTGTGTATGTTACCTGTTGTACAGAGACTGTGTATGTTATCTGTTGTACAGAGACTGTGTGTTACCTGTTGTACAGAGACTGTGTATGTTACCTGTTGTACAGAGACTGTGTGTGTTACCTGTTGTACAGAGACTGTGTATGTTACTTGTTGTACAGAGACTGTGTATGTTACCTGTTGTACAGAGACCGTGTATGTCACCTGTTGTACAGAGACTGTGTATGTTACCTGTTGTACAGAGACTGTGTATGTTACCTGTTGTACAGAGACTGTGTGTGTTACCTGTTGTACAGAGACTGTGTGTGTTACCTGTTGTACAGAGACTGTGTGTGTTACCTGTTGTACAGAGACTGTGTGTGTTACCTGTTGTACAGAGACTGTGTGTGTTACCTGTTGTACAGAGACTGTGTGTGTTACCTGTTGTACAGAGACTGTGTGTGTTACCTGTTGTACAGAGACTGTGTGTGTTACCTGTTGTACAGAGACTGTGTATGTTACCTGTTGTACAGAGACTGTGTATGTTACCTGTTGTACAGAGACTGTGTATGTTACCTGTTGTACAGAGACTGTGTATGTTACCTGTTGTACAGAGACTGTGTGTGTTACCTGTTGTACAGAGACTGTGTGTGTTACCTGTTGTACAGAGACTGTGTGTGTTACCTGTTGTACAGAGACTGTGTATGTTACCTGTTTGCCGAGGTTTGGTTGACTGATGAGCTCCGGGATGAAGTCGAGACAGATGTGCATGGAGGGAATGCCCGCTACGGAGGCTGGCAGCAGGGCACTCGGGTAGCACTGCAAGCACAGCACACTCAGGATGGCCAGGAGATCACTTACAAATACAACACTGCTTCAGAAGAGGCAGATTAAACAATTTAATGTAGTCATTTAAGCAGTTAAACTAGTTAGACATTAAACTTCTGCAAGTGTTTAAACTATTTCTAACATATAGTGGATCATTCAGTATTAAGGTCAACTTTAGGACGGGTTAAAAGTTAAAGGAATGGTTAGGTGACCTGAATGGAAAGGTGACCATGTGACCTGAATGGAGAGGTAACCATGTGACCTCAATGGAAAGGTGGCCATGTGACCTCAATAGAAAGTGAATGGCACAGTGAACACATGAACTAAATGAAAATGTGACCTAAATGGTAAGATGATCATGTTAGTGTGACTAACTGACTAGGCTTTGTGTTACTGAGATACTTTGGAGTTATGCATGGGACGTGGGTGACCTTTCTTGCAATACGGCAGTATTCCTGAGTTGACCAGGGAGAACATTCACATTTCTGTACTCATGTGACCTACCAATATCACTAGCAGAAATATAATTATACTTAGTGTATATGCCACAGTTATTCCACCATAATTCAACAATAGATATTTAATTGATAATACACCATCGTTGCTTAAGAACAGGTGGATAATTACCTGACAAATAAAAATGATCCATACTTTAGATATAGCAATAGTACCAACACTGTCTGACATCACCCTGGATAAGACATGTCTATACGGAATGAAGCTTTCTCAACCACTGTACTTTTGGTCTGAATGCTTCACTACAAATGTAATGAAAGAATAAATAACAATGTACACAATGAGACTAAACACTATTTATTTGCGACACGACAAACACAATATGGGGACAAGTAAATAAGACAAAGTCCCACCTGGAAGTGAACCAGCTTCACGAGGCCAGGGTTAGCAATGAACATCTGGTGGAGGTGAGAGCAGACGACCCCCTGAACCTCCCGCAGGTCACACAACAACCCACAGTCACCCTGGAACACAACAACATATGTCACCCTGGAACACAACAACATGTGTCACCCTGGAACACAACAACATGTGTCACCCTGGAACACAACAACATGTGTCACCCTGGAACACAACAACATGTGTCACCCTGGAACACAACAACATATGTCACCCTGGAACACAACATATGTCACCCTGGAACACAACAACATATGTCACCCTAGAACACAACAACATGTGTCACCCTGGAACACAACAACATGTGTCACCCTGGAACACAACAACATTGTCACCCTGGAACACAACTACTATGTCACCCTGGAATGCTAACACACAACATATATCACCCTGAAAGAACACAACAACATATGTCACCCTGGAACACAACAACATATGTCACCTTGGAACACAACAACATATGTCACCCTGGAACACAACAACATATGTCACCCTGGAACACAACAACATATGTCACGCCTAGGAACACAACAACATATGTCACCCTGGAACACAACAACATATGTCACCCTGGAACACAACAACATATGTCAGCCTGGAACACAACAACATATGTCACCCTGGAACACAACAACATATGTCACCCTGGAACACAACAACATATGTCACCCTGGAACACAACAACACATGTCACCCTGGAACACAACAACATGATGTCACCCTGGAACACAACAACATATGTCACCCTGGAACACAACAACATATGTCACCCTGGAACACAACAACATATGTCACCCTGGAACACAACAACATGTCACCCTGGAACACAACAACATTGTCACCCTGGAACACAACAACATTGTCACCCTGGAACACAACAACATATGTCACCCTGGAACACAACACATATGTCACCCTGGAACACAACAACATATGTCACCCTGGAACACAACAACATATGTCACCCTGGAACACAACAACATATGTCACCCTGGAACACAACAACATATGTCACCCTGGAACACAACAACATATGTCACCCTGGAACACAACAACATATGTCACCCTGGAACACAACAACATATGTCACCCTGGAACACAACAACATATGTCACCCTGGAACACAACAACATATGTCACCCTGGAACACAACAACATATGTCACCTGGAACACAACAACATATGTCACCCTGGAACACAACAACATATGTCACCCTGGAACACAACAACATATGTCACCCTGGAACACAACAACACATGTCACCCTGGAACACAACAACATATGTCAGCCTGGAACACAACAACATATGTCACCCTGGAACACAACAACATATGTCACCCTGGAACACAACAACATATGTCACCCTGGAACACAACAACACATGTCACCCTGGAACACAACACATGTGACCTTGGAACACAACACATGTCACCCTGGAGCACAACAACATGTCACCCTAGAACACAACATATGTCACCCTGGAACACAACAATCCACTGTCACCCTGGAACACAACAACATATGTCACCCTGGAACACAACAATCCACAGTCACCCTTCAACATAACAACATATGTCACCCTGGAACACAACACATTTCACCCTAGAACACAACAGCATATGTCACCCTGGAACACAACAGCATATGTCATCCTGGAACACTACAACATATGTCACCCTGGAACACAACAGCATGTGTCACCCTGGAACACAACAACACATGTCACCCTAGAACACAACAACATATGTCATCCTGGAACACAACAGCATATGTCATCCTGGAACACTACAACATATGTCACCCTGGAACACAACAACATATGTCATCCTGGAACACAACAGCATATGTCACCCTGGAACACAACAACATATGTCACCCTGGAACACAACAACACATGTCACCCTAGAACACAACACATGTCACCCTAGAACACAACAACACATGTCACCCTAGAACACAACACATTTCACCCTAGAACACAACATATGTCACCCTGGAATACAACACATGTCACCATAGAACACAACACATGTCACCCTAGAACACAACAACACATGTCACCCTAGAACACAACACATTTCACCCTAGAACACAACATATGTCACCCTGGAATACAACAACATATTATCAACTGCACAATTGTGGATTATCTTCATGTGTCAGGGTGACTATATCTGATTATGTCAGCACAACTGTCCAGTAGTATCTGTACTAACCCACCTTGTCTGTGTGTGTCGTGGTCAGACAACTCTCCACTAGTATCTGTACTAACCCACCTTGTCTACGTGTGTCGTGGGCAGACAACTCTCCACTAGTATCTGTACTAACCCACCTTGTCTACGTGTGTCGTGGTCAGACAACTCTCCACTAGTATCTGTACTAACCCACCTTGTCTACGTGTGTCGTGGGCAGACAACTCTCCAGTAGTATCTGTACTAACCCACCTTGTCTACGTGTGTCGTGGGCAGACAACTCTCCAGTAGTATCTGTACTAACCCACCTTGTCTACGTGTGTCGTGGGCAGACAACTCTCCAGTAGTATCTGTACTAACCCACCTTGTCTACGTGTGTCGTGGGCAGACAACTCTCCAGTAGTATCTGTACTAACCCACCTTGTCTACGTGTGTCGTGGGCAGACAACTCTCCAGTAGTATCTGTACTAACCCACCTTGGTTTTTACAGGGGGTTGTCGGTGGGAAAAGACATAACTTCCCCAAAAAGCATAGTATCTGTAACTAACTTCACAACCTGAATGTCACTACAAGTGGTGTCATGGGAAAAGAAAAAACTCACAGGCAGTAGACTGTACTGAGGAAAACTCATCCTGGGCAGCTAGCTGACAGGGGTGCGTGAGGCCCTAGTGAGGGCAGACTAGAAACATGTCACTGAGGACAAGACATAGGAACATGCACTGAGGACAAGACATAGGAACATGTCACTGAGGACAAGACATAGGAACATGTCACTGAGGACAAGACATAGGAACATGTCACTGAGGACAAGACATAGGAACATGACACTGAGGACAAGACATAGGAACATGTCACTGAGGACAAGACATAGGAACAAGACACTGAGGACAAGACATAGGAACTTGTCACTGAGGACAAGACATAGGAACATGACATACCATGGAACATGTCACTGAGGACAAGACATAGGAACATGTCACTGAGGACAAGACATAGGAACATGTCACTGAGGACGGACATAGGAACATGTCACTGAGGACAAGACATAGGAACATGTCACTGAGGACAAGATATAGGAACATGTCACGGATGACGGGACATAGGAACATGTCACTGAGGACGAGACATAGGAACATGTCACTGAGGATGGGACATAGGAACATGTCACTGATGACGGGACATAGGAACATGTCACTGAGGACGAGACATAGGAACATGTCACTGAGGATGGGACATAGGAACATGTCACTGATGACGGGACATAGGAACATGTCACTGAGGATGAGACATAGGAACATGTCACTGAGCACAAGACCTAGGAATATGTCACTGAGGACAAGACATAGGAACATGTCACTGATGACGGGACATAGGAACATGACACTGAGGACAAGACATAGGAACATGTCACTGAGGACAAGACATAGGAACATGTCACTGAGGACAAGACATAGGAACATGTCACTGAGGACGGGACATATGAACATGTCACTGAGCACAAGACATAGGAACATGTCACTGAGGACAAGACATAGGAACATGTCACTGAGGACGGGACATAGGAACATGACACTGAGGACGGGACATAGGAACATGTCACTGAGCAGAAGACATAGGAACATGTCACTGAGTACAAGAGATAGGAACATGTCACTGAGGACAAGACATAGGAACATGTCACTGAGCACAAGACATAGGAACATGTCACTGAGTACAGGAGATAGGAACATGTCACTGAGGACAAGACATAGGAACATGTCACTGAGCACAAGACATAGGAACATGTCATTGAGCACAAGACATACGAACATGTCACTGAGCACAAGACATAGGAACATGTCACTGAGTACAAGACATAGGAACATGTCACTGAGGACGGGACATAGGATCATGTCACTGAGCACAAGACATAGGAACATGTCACTGAGTACAAGACATAGGAACATGTCACTGAGCACAAGACATAGGAACATGTCACTGAGGACGGGACATAGGATCATGTCACTGAGGACAGGAGTTAGGAACATGTCACTGAGGACAAGACATAGGAACATGTCACTGAGCACAAGACATAGGAACATGTCACTGAGGACGGGACATAGGATCATGTCACTGAGGACAGGAGATAGGAACATGTCACTGAGGACAAGACATAGGAACATGTCACTGAGCACAAGACATAGGAACATGTCACTGGGGACAGGAGATAGGAACATGTCACTGAACACAAGACATAGGAACATGTCACTGAGGATGGGACATAGGATCATGTCACTGAGGACAGGAGATAGGAACATGTCACTGAGGACAAGACATAGGAACATGTCACTGAGGACGGGACATAGGAACATGTCACTGAGCACAAGACATATGAACATGTCACTGAGCACAAGACATAGGAACATGTCACTGAGGACAAGACATAGGAACATGTCACTAAGCAGAAAACATAGGAACATGTCACTGAGGACAGGACACTGAAAAACAACCAAAGTGCAAGTTGACATATCACTGTAATAAACTGACACCAGTTTATGGTTAACCAAACCCTCTTGTCACCCACCAGTAAGAACCACTAAATAACCCTCTTTGTACTTAGTAATGTGTCACCAGTTGTTAAGCCCGTGGTGTAAGGCAGTTAATGGACACAGAAAGACAGAAAGAGGCATGTGGACCTCGGCGCCTGGCTGGTGATGCTGTTACACGTCCCCCAATGTTTGCCTATTGATATCAAAGTGATGTAATGACGTAGATCATGAGTCAGTTACCTGTGCGTGGGAAGCGAGGTGGGAGCGGGAGGCTTGGAGGAATCCTTCAAGCACCCTCAGGGTCATCTCCAGCAGGGGAGCACACCTGTGGGAGAAGATATCATACCTGGGGACTTTTTCACAAACATTGTTAAACGCTCATTAGCTTTTGCTTTTCATCTTTAAGAGTCGATTTTCTTTTTTTAAATAGATTTCACTCTTAACAGTGATGTTGTACAGTAAATAAATATGGTCAAGGCCTTAGTACACACACACGCATGCACGCACGCACGCACACAAACACACATAAACAAACACACACACACACACACAAACAAACACACACATACACACACACACACACATACACACACACAAACAAACACACACACACACACACACACATACACACACACACACACACAGATGCGCACACACATCGACCAAAGTAAATTGCCAGGTAAAATGTAGAAATAAAATATACTGTTGCTGTTGTATTATATATATATATATTTATTCAATATGGATTGATGTAAATACTCAGCATGGGTTGATCTAAATATTCAATATGGACTGACCTGAATACTCTGTCGTCACATCGTAGTACAGTGAGGGGGTCAAGGGTCAGATCATCCTCCGTGTATGCTGTTGCACTGAACCCTCCATTGACAGGTCGAAGGGCATTCACTGTCATCACCCGCAACCTATAAACGTGAAATATTCACCATCTAGGTTCTGAAAAATAGGTGCTAAAACTTCTGTAATTATTATGTCAAATTATTTTAGTTACATTTTATAGAAAAAATCTGGACATGGTGAGTATCTATTGTAATATTTTGTAAGGTATCAACACAATTAATTTTCAAAATGTGCAAACAACTATATATAGCTTGTGGTTGTAACTGCAAATGGAACGTAAATTGAATAATATGATGGTGTAATAATTAATAATATTAATGTAGTAAGGAATACATATATTTTCAATGAAACACTGTTTTATACGTTCACTGCACCTTAAAAAAATATTGGGATAAAAACAAACTACAAGAAAATTAGCATGATAATAATAAAAAATATATATATATATATATATATATATTATTGTATATAATTAATATTATGATAAGGATAAAAATAATAAAATATAAATAAACACCCGTGAGACAGAGGCACTTACTTTCGTGGCATTAGGACATGTAGTTTCAGCCAGATGTCGTGCACTAGTTGTAGGACACGTCTCGGCACTCGACTACACCCGCCACTAGGGGGCAGTAGTGAGGGCAGACATGACACGATTGTCTCTGCGTATGGCAATGTTTGGACGGGACTGAGCATGCTCAGTTGCTGCAGGAGTACGACGGCCAGACTGGTCTGTTCAGTGAGACGGTTCAGGGCTGAGGAAGACCACAAACTGTTTACTTCACAACACAGACACAATTACTGACACAGAGAAGTTAAGTTCTTATATAGCGCAGTACCCAGTCGACACGATTGTTCAAAGTCTTGGAAATGTTTCTCAATAGCAGACCTGTTCAATCAGTTTCTCTGCGAAGTGTTGAGTTTTTTAGTGCAATTATTGTTCCAAGGTATTTATACGCAAATGTACCCCTTTATCTATAGCCAGGTATACAGTCATAATGTAGAGTGAACTAAAGTGATGTGATTAAAGTGAAGTGACTGAACAATATTGGATGTCACAGCTATGCCAAAGGACAAGTACAGGTGTACTGTAAAGTTCTCAAAACAAATGTTTTGCACAACCTGACCAGTTCAGTTCACAGTCAGGCTTTAATTTAGGAGAGTCACTGCGCTGTCAGCCAGTATGTTATAACACATAAAATACTGTGTAGTAATTTTTTGTTGATTGCCTAGACCATTATGTAGCGGCACAAAGTCGCACTCACCCTGCTGGAGGCTGACCACGGAGCAGGACGACCGACTGGACTGACAGACGACTGTAGACGGCAGCGTCATCCGCTCCTCATCCAGACAGTCCTCAACCAGACACAGGTGAGGGTAGTGGGTCGCCAGCAGCCTGCACATGACCCACACATTTAACACATGACTCACACACTTAACACATGACTCACACACTTAACACATGACTCAAACACTTAACACATGACCCACACACTTAACACATGACTCACACACTTAACACATGACTCACACACTTAACACATGACTCACACACTTAACACATGACTCAAACACTTAACACATGACTCACACACTTAACACATGCCTCACACACTTAACACATGACTCACACACTTAACACATGACTCACACACTTAACACTGACTCACACACTTAACACGTGACTCACACACTTAACACATGACTCACACACTTAACACATGACTCACACACTTAACACATGACTCACACACTTAACACTGACTCACACACTTAACACGTGACTCACACACTTAACACATGACTCACAAACTTAACACATGACTTAAACTTCACATGTAACACTTAACACGACTCAATCACTTAACACCTGACTCACATACTTAACACATGACTCACACATTTAACACATGACTCACATACTTAACACATGATTCACACACTTAACACACAACTCACACACTTAACACATGAGTCACAGTTTAATACAACTCATACACCTGACACATGACCCACAGTTTAATATATGAATCACACACTTAAACTATGACATACACACACATACACACTTTAACACGACTCACACAACTTGCACATAACACGACTCACACACTTAACATATGAGTCACATATTTTAACATAATACACCCACACCTTAATCACAATGTTTTACACATGACTAGCACCATTACCACATGACTCATACACTTAAATCATGACTCACACACTTTAACGGATGATTTACCAATTTTTACATAGCTCACACACGACTTGTACTTAACACGACTCACACATTTTAACATGACTCACACACCTTAACATGGGTGAGGGTTGTGGGTCACCAGCAGCCTGCATGTGACTCACACACCTAAAACATGACTAACTTTATCCTAGGACACCTTACGACTGCGTACAGTACCTGATCAGTGTCCATAGTACCTGAGGAGTGTACATACATTACCAGATGGGTGCGTACATTACCTGAGGAGTACAGTACAGATCAGTGCATACAGTACCTGAGCAATGTGTACAGTACCTGAGCAATGTGTACAGTACCTGAGGAGCATGCATACATTACCCAAGATATGTATACATTACCTGAGGACTGTGTACAGTACCTGAGCAGTGCGAACAGTACCTGAGGAGTGCATACAGTACCTGCACAGTGCACATAACACCTGAGCAATGCATACAGTTCCTGAGCAGAGCATACAGTTCCTGAGGAGTGCATACAGTACCTGAGCAGTGCGTACATTACATGAGGAGTGCGTACAGTACCTGAGCAGTGCGTACAATACCTGAGCAGTGCGTACAATACCTGAGCAGTGCGTACAGTACCCGAGCAGTGCGTACAGTACCTGAGCAGTGCGTACAGTACCTGAGGAGTGCGGGAAAGAGGCTGGCGTACAGCTGCTGTTGTCTCTGCGCCTGTTGCAGTAGGTACTTGATGGGCAGTTGGGCCAGCAGACGGCCAGAGTAAGTGACCACTCTCCGACTGGACACAACTGTAAACACACCACAGTGACCGATGCACACTGTCTCACCATTCCATGTCACCGACAACTCACATGAACATACGTGTCTCTATTATATCCCACTAGCAAAGTACCCATCATCTTGACGGTGCAGTGCAGTGCAGTGCAGTGCAGTGCAGTGCAGTAGTGCAGTGCAGTGCTGTGCTGTACAGTGCAGTAAAATACAGAACAGTGCCATACTGTACCGCACCGCACCGCACCTCACCTCACCTCACCTCACCTCACCTCACCTCACCTCACCTCACCTCACCTCACCTCACCTCACCTACTCTTACAAGTAAAGTTACGTGAAACTATCGCAACTGATCAGCCAATTAATTACATTACCCATCACATAAAGTGTTTTGATACTGTTAATGGTTGAACCCACCCATCAAATCAAATGATGAGTTTGAACCCGAAAACCACTAGAAATCCTTAATCAACGGGAATGTTGAAGACATAAAGACATCACTTCCTTCCAGCTTGTAGCCCAAATACAAGTCACATATGTGGACGACATGAACTCACCCACACAAATGTACTGGGTCTATTAGAGTTGATTACGTCTGCAGGATGTCATAAGTATGACATCAAGACGGGACAAAGGAAAGATTTGTGACGTAAACGTAAAGATGACAAACCTGGTGTCTTCAGCAGCAGCGTGTCTTGATACAGCAGCACGTAGTACAGCAGCAACAGCTGGGTCGTCAGGCTCGACCTTTCACCTTCGACCTCCATTGGCTCCTCACTTCCTCTTCCTGTCGTGAGCATTGAGTGTCTGAATACGGCGAGGATTTCCTGCTCACTGATTGGCTCGTTGGTGCGGTCTGTCTTTGCCGTTGGAACGATGATAGAGTTGACGTAGGACTCTATGAGTGGAGTCATCAGACTGTGGAGGGGCGTGGCACTACTGCAGATCTGACGGTAGATCCAGTTCTGGAACACATTCACACAGATCTGACGGTAGATCCAGTTCTGGAACACATTCACACAGATCTGAAGGTAGATCCAGTTCTGGAACACATTCACACAGATCTGACGGTAGATCCAGTTCTGGAACACATTCACACAGATCTGAAGGTAGATCCAGTTCTGGAACACATTCACACAGATCTGACGGTAGACCCAGTTCTGGAACACATTCACACAGATCTGACGGTAGATCCAGTTCTGGAACACATTCACACAGATCTGAGTAGATCCAGTTCTGGAACACATTCACACAGATCTGACGGTAGATCCAGTTCTGGAACACATTCACACAGATCTGACGGTAGATCCAGTTCGGGAAAGCACATTCACACAGATCTAAAGGTAGATCCAGTTCGGGAACACATTCACAAGTCTGACGTAGATCAGTTCTGGGAACACATTCACACAATACCTGAGCAGTGCGTACATACCGAGCAGTGCGTACAGTACCCGAGCAGTGCGTACAGTACCTGAGGAGTGCGGGAAAGAGGCTGGCGTACAGCTGCTGTTGTCTCTGCGCCTGTTGCAGTAGGTACTTGATGGGCAGTTGGGCCAGCAGACGGCCAGAGTAAGTGACCACTCTCCGACTGGACACAACTGTAAACACACCACAGTGACCGATGCACACTGTCTCACCATTCCATGTCACCGACAACTCACATGAACATACGTGTCTCTATTATATCCCACTAGCAAAGTACCCATCATCTTGACGGTGCAGTGCAGTGCAGTGCAGTGCAGTGCAGTGCAGTGCAGTGCTGTGCTGTACAGTGCAGTAAAATACAGAACAGTGCCATACTGTACCGCATCGCACCGCACCGCACTACGTCACCACCTCACCTCACCTCACCTCACCTCACCACCTCACCTCACCTACTCTTACAAGTAAAGTTACGTGAAACTATCGCAACTGATCAGCCAATTAATTACATTACCCATCACATAAAGTGTTTTGATACTGTTAATGGTTGAACCCACCCATCAAATCAAATGATGAGTTTGAACCCGAAAACCACTAGAAATCCTTAATCAACGGGAATGTTGAAGACATAAAGACATCACTTCCTTCCAGCTTGTAGCCCAAATACAAGTCACATATGTGGACGACATGAACTCACCCACACAAATGTACTGGGTCTGTTAGAGTTGATTACGTCTGCAGGATGTCATAAGTATGACATCAAGACGGGACAAAGGAAAGATTTGTGACGTAAACGTAAAGATGACAAACCTGGTGTCTTCAGCAGCAGCGTGTCTTGATACAGCAGCACGTAGTACAGCAGCAACAGCTGGGTCGTCAGGCTCGACCTTTCACCTTCGACCTCCATTGGCTCCTCACTTCCTCTTCCTGTTGTGAGCATTGAGTGTCTGAATACGGCGAGGATTTCTTGCTCACTGATTGGCTCGTTGGTGCGGTCTGTCTTTGCCGTTGGAACGATGATAGAGTTGACGTAGGACTCTATGAGTGGAGTCATCAGACTGTGAAGGGGCGTGGCACTACTGCAGATCTGACGGTAGATCCAGTTCTGGAACACATTCACACAGATCTGACGGTAGATCCAGTTCTGGAACACATTCACACAGATCTGACGGTAGATCCAGTTCTGGAACACATTCACACAGATCTGACGGTAGATCCAGTTCTGGAACACATTCACACAGATCTGCGGTAGATCCAGTTCTGGAACACATTCACACAGATCTGAAGGTAGATCCAGTTCTGGAACACATTCACACAGATCTGACGGTAGATCCAGTTCTGGAACACATTCACACAGATCTGACGGTAGATCCAGTTCTGGAACACATTCACACAGATCTGACGGTAGATCCAGTTCTGGAACACATTCACACAGATCTGACGGTAGATCCAGTTCTGGAACACATTCACACAGATCTGAGCGGTAGATCCAGTTCTGGAACACATTCACACAGATCTGGGTAGATCCAGTTCTGGAACACATTCACACAGATCTGAAGGTAGATCCAGTTCTGGAACACATTCACACAGATCTGAAGGTAGATCCAGTTCTGGAACACATTCACACAGATCTGATGGTAGATCCAGTTCTGGAACACATTCACAACAGATCTGATGGTAGATCCAGTTCTGGAACACATTCACACAGATCTGAAGGTAGATCCAGTTCTGGAACACATCACACAGATCTGGGGTAGATCCAGTTCTGGAACACATCACACAGATCTGACGGTAGATCCAGTTCTGGAACACATTCACACAGATCTGATGGTAGATCCAGTTCTGGAACACATTCACAGAGATCTGATGGTAGATCCAGTTCTGGAACACATTCACACAGATCTGACGGTAGATCCAGTTCTGGAACACATTCACACAGATCTGACGGTAGATCCAGTTCTGGAACACATTCACACAGATCTGATGGTAGATCCAGTTCTGGAACACATTCACACAGATCTGATGGTAGATCCAGTTCTGGAACACATTCACACAGATCTGAAGGTAGATCTAGTTCTGGAACACATTCACAGAGATCTGATGGTAGATCCAGTTCGGGAACACATTCACACAGATCTGACAGTAGATCCAGTTCTGGAACACATTCACACAGATCTGAAGGTAGATCCAGTTCTGGAACACATTCACACAGATCTGAAGGTAGATCCAGTTCTGGAACACATTCACACAGATCTGACGGTAGATCCAGTTCGGGAACACATTCACACAGATCTGATGGTAGATCCAGTTCGGGAACACATTCACACAGATCTGGCAGTAGATCCAGTTCGGGAACACATTCACACAGATCTGATGGTAGATCCAGTTCTGGAACACATTCACACAGATCTGAAGGTAGATCCAGTTCTGGAACAAATTCACACAGATCTGACGGTAGATCCAGTTCTGGAACACATTCACACAGATCTGACGGTAGATCCAGTTCTGGAACACATTCACACAGATCTGGTGGTAGATCCAGTTCTGGAACACATTCACACAGATCTGACGGTAGATCCAGTTCTGGAACACATTCACACAGATCTGAAGGTAGATCCAGTTCTGGAACACATTCACACAGATCTGAGGTAGATCCAGTTCTGGAACACATTCACACAGATCTGAAGGTAGATCCAGTTCTGGAACACATTCACACAGATCTGAGGTAGATCCAGTTCTGGAACACATTCACACAGATCTGATGGTAGATCCAGTTCTGGAACACATTCACACAGATCTGAAGGTAGATCCAGTTCTGGAACACATTCACACAGATCTGATGGTAGATCCAGTTCTGGAACACATTCACACAGATCTGAAGGTAGATCCAGTTCTGGAACACATTCACACAGATCTGATGGTAGATCCAGTTCTGGAACACATTCACACAGATCTGAAGGTAGATCAGTTCTGGAACACATTCACACAGATCTGAAGGTAGATCCAGTTCTGGAACACATTCACACAGATCTGATGGTAGATCCAGTTCTGGAACACATTCACACAGATCTGAAGGTAGATCAGTTCTGGAACACATTCACACAGATCTGAAGGTAGATCCAGTTCTGGAACACATTCACACAGATCTGATGGTAGATCCAGTTCTGGAACACATTCACACAGATCTGAAGGTAGATCCAGTTCTGGAACACATTCACACAGATCTGATGGTAGATCCAGTTCTGGAACACATTCACACAGATCTGATGGTAGATCCAGTTCTGGAACACATTTACACAGATCTGAGGTAGATCCAGTTCTGGAACACATTCACACAGATCTGAGTAGATCCAGTTCTGGAACACATTTACACAGATCTGATGGTAGATCCAGTTCTGGAACACATTCATCACAGATATCGAAAGGTAGATCCAGTTCTGGAACACATTCACACAGATCTGAAGGTAGATCCAGTTCTGGACACATATTCACACAGATCTGATGGTAGATCCAGTTCTGGAACACATTCACACAGATCTGAAGGTAGATCCAGTTCTGGAACACATTCACACAGATCTGATGGTAGATCCAGTTCTGGAACACATTCACACAGATCTGAATGTAGATCCAGTTCTGGAATACATTCACACAGATCTGAATGTAGATCCAGTTCTGGAACACATTCACACAGATCTGAATGTTGCGTGTTTACCAGTAGACCACCTTGTTGCATGTTTACCAGTAGACCACCTTGTTGCGTGTTTACCAGTAGACCACCTTGTTGCGTGTTTACCAGTAGACCACCTTGTTGCGTGTTTACCAGTAGACCACCTTGTTGCGTGTTTACCAGTAGACCACCTTGTTGCGTGTTTACCAGTAGACCACCTTGTTGCGTGTTTACCAGTAGACCACCTTGTTGCGTGTTACCAGTAGACCACCTTGTTGCATGTTTACCAGTAGACCACCTTGTTGCGTGTTTACCAGTAGACCACCTTGCTGCGTGTCTACCAGTAGATCACCTTGTTGCGTGTAAAATTATGCTGCTTTATGAAACCGACGCCTGGTGGATAAACACGACAGTTGACTCACCTTAATTGGGACCTCGTACTTGGAGAATGTCCTACTGCGGAGGAGTTGGTAGATGCAGTGGATGGGCAGGTAGCCTGTGATGTCAGCGTTCAAGTTCTCAGTGACAGCCACGTTGACAGCGTGTGATGACACCACCTGCATTATTTATGTATTAGTTGTAATCTATCAGCTGTGGCATGGCTACTGTGAGACACAGCAAGTTGTGTTATCTGTTAAATGTTAGATGGTGTATTAGTAAGTTTTTTTAATCACTTTACTATTTATATTTACTATACTTACACAATTATTTTTTAATGTTGAACATACTTTTGTTTATAAACACTAGTATTAGCTAATTAATAGTGTCCATGTAAACAGTCAGGTCTCTCTGGGTCACCTGACATTTATTTTCAATTATGTGTTGTAAATATAAATTCTATGAATATTGCATGTTTAAATGTGTATGCTGTATGGTTGATGTGAATGAATTCTTCTTCTTCGTAACATGTTCCTGTGCTACTGTCAACTGTCAGGTTACACATAACTAGGTAGTTATATAAATAAAAGTTGCAGTGTGACACATAATGACATATTTTAATATACATCAGCCTTGCTACATGATAGTTAAATAGATAGATATTTTATTTATTTCAGATCAAATGCCTACATAATAATACAGTAGATACAATATTGTAAGTATGTGTAATGACTGATCATTGGAGACTAGCAGTAAGACCTAAAAGTTTGTGTCGTGCTGACCACCATGACGAATACCTACATCTATCTATGTACATGTATTACTGGTGTTATATAATGATAATAGCAAATCAAGATAATAATTATTGTGGTTAGAAAAATAAATGTTAATGTAACTGAACAAACATGTTAATTGATAATTACTTATATAGGCAAATAATTAGATGTAAAATATACTACTGTTAGTGTAGATTAGAGTTGGTATGAATGAACAGTGTGATTGATTAGTACATTATATACTTACTGGTGGTAATGGTAAAGGTTTATATAACCACCATGATAATATTACATGTACCTTGGTTTATAACCACAGCAGTAATGCTACTATACGTTTATGTTGAAATGTGGCTCTGTCTACCTGAGGGACAGGTGACTGTATAGGCTAGTCATAAGCTGGTGATAGGCCCCTTCTTTTACTTTATAATCAATATATATATATATATATATATATATATATATATATATATTCAGATTTGGATTAATCTTCTTACTCTTATTAATAAAGCACTTTCCTGTTGTCACCAAATGTTTGTGCAGTCTACCAAAAAATAGTACTTTCTAATAGACCATTTTTTAGTAAATGCTCCAAAATGATAGTATTTTACTCAACTGCTTAATGCAGCCACAATTACCTGTTCTGTGAAGATTTCATGGACAAATATCGCCTTCATCCTGGTGAGAGCATTAGCCTTCACTGCACTCTGTGAACAAATGTATTATATAAAATAAGTCATCGTAAGCACAAAATGACACTAACTTAATTGATGGCGAACACAACTAGTAATGACTGAACAATGTTTGTATGAGCCAAATCCCTTTCAAAAACAAGCCAGGAGAAGGCGTAAGACACAATAAGGTGTTCGTCAGCCATTACCTGACCAAAAGTACCCTATAGAAATAGCATTATGCAGGTTGTCTGAATTTCTGATGTTTTTGTACAGCGTGGCATCAGAGCTGTCAAATTATGACAGATGACAGTGTTTCTCTGCATATTATATATACTGTATATATTACATGTACTGGTGTCATTTAAACTGCTGATGTCAACACGACAGATCATTGTGTGATTCTAGCAGAAATGAAAGGGTGTCAGGTTTAAAAGTGGTTTCTGGGAAACAGAGGTATTAGAATTTCATGAATTTGTCTGGGTAAGTCTACCAGTGTAGGTTAATTTGATAGGAAATAATGGAATGTTATAATGGCCGGCTGCGGAAAAGTCAAATGTGGTCTTAGGCCAGAAGAATTCATATTTAATTTAGGAATGAAGCTGTACTCTCTTAAACATACTGAAATGGATAGACATATTCAGATGGTCATTTCACCCTACAAACAAAATCACAAAATAATGTGTCTGTGAACACTACATTTATTTTCAACCACGTAATGTTTTCTGGGTCATAATCATGATAATGTAACAACATTATACAAAATTATTTACACATTTCCAATCCAGCTTTTTTAAACTGCCCGGTATGCCACATACACGTTTACATAGTTTCAATTTAACAGGGTTATTTGAACGTTACCACAGCACTGAGCACTGATAACACGTTGAGATGTGTTTATGTTATGCAGATGTGGTTACCTTCATGCCCAGAGTGGAGCACACAAGGTCGGCAATGGCGTTGTTCTGGTTGCTATGGAAATGGATGGCAATGAGAAGTAACATCTGGCCAAAGGAGGCTTGCACACCGCTCGCTCTGAAACAACAGATATCATTAAGTTTGTATACAACTCACTCTGAAACAACAGATATCATTAAGTTTGTATAGTGCTCGCTCTGAAACAACAGATATCATTAAGTTTGTATACAACTCACTCTGAAACAACAGATATCATTAAGTTTGTATACAACTCACTCTGAAACAACAGATATCATTAAGTTTGTATAGTGCTCGCTCTGACACAACAGATATCATTAAGTTTGTATACAACTCACTCTGAAACAACAGATATCATGAAGTCTATATACAACTGACTCTGAACAACATATATCATGAAGTCTTTATAACGCATGCTCTGAAGTAACAGATATCATTAAGTTTGTATACTACTCACACTGAAACAACAGATATCATTAAGTTTGTAT
Organism: Ridgeia piscesae; assembly: GCA_025642075.2. Classification (NCBI taxonomy): domain Eukaryota; kingdom Metazoa; phylum Annelida; class Polychaeta; order Sabellida; family Siboglinidae; genus Ridgeia; species Ridgeia piscesae. Next base: position 211,531 of record JAODUO010001200.1, on the reverse strand, counting down.
ATCACTCACACTGAAACAACAGATATCTAAGTATACATAGCATCCGTTCTGTTGCAATATATCATAAAGTTAACACTCCACTCATTCTGAAACAAGAGATATAATTTATGTTTACATTACAAGTACTGAGAATGTACAGATATCATTAAGTTTACACTCCAATCACAATGAACTAACTGACATTTAAATTTACATTCCATCCATTCTGAAACAACATATATATCAAAAGGTTTACACACCATTCACTACAAAACACCATACATCACGCTACTTACTCGGAAATAACATATATAAATAATATGTATTGACAATAATTCCTCAGAACACAAGCTCAGAGATGTATCAGAACAAAAGGGTTTTTCAACCCAAAAATCGATACGTCTTTGATGGACATGCAGATTTATAAAACAGCAGCTTTTTAATTTATATGTTGACGTAGCTGTGTAATATATTCAACTCTAAGATGGAGCTAATTCTAAAGAGTTGACACCAGATCAATGTAGAAAGCCATAGTTCCAACGTTAGCATAAATTCTAGGAACAGCTACTGAGAACTACATGTTCAAAGTTGGACATAGATTCTTACAGGAGCATGCAATGAAGATAAACATGCTGGCCACTGCTGTCATAAGAATAAGGCTGACCGCCACTGTGCTACTGACCGCTCAAAGTGCGTGACTTCTCTTACGAGCCATCGGATCCACTGGACGGCTGTCCTCTCCTGCTCTGTGGTCCTGTGACAAAGAGACACAATGTGACAACTAGAGACACTGGTCAGAGGACAGTGCTGGTCCATGTGGGGGTGTATGTAGGGGCAGGCAGTAGAGAGGGTACTTACCCCAGTATGTAGGGGCAGGCAGTAGAGAGGGTACTTACCCCAGTATGTAGGGGCAGGCAGTAGAGAGGGTACTTACCCCAGTATGTAGGGGCAGGCAGTAGAGTGGAGAGGTACTTACCCCAGTATGTAGGGCAGGCAGAGATTTACCCTAGTATGTAGGGGCAGGCAGTAGAGAGGGTACTTACCCCAGTAGGGGCAGGCAGTAAGAGAGGGTACTTACCCCAGTATGTAGGGGCAGGCAGTAGAAGAGGGTACTTACCCCAGTATGTAGGGGCAGGCAGTAGAGTGAGAGGGTACTTACCCCAGTATGTAGGGGCAGGCAGTAGAGTAGAGAGGGTACTTACCCAGTATGTAGGGCAGGCAGTAGGAGGGTACTTACCCCAGTATGTAGGGGCAGGCAGTAGAGAGGGACTTCCCAGTAAGGGGAGGCTAGAGTAGAGGGTACTTACCCCAGTATGTAGGGGCAGGCAAAATAGAGAGGGTACTTACCCCAGTATGTAGGGGCAGGCAGTAGAGGGGGGTACTTACCCCAGTATGTAGGGGCAGGCAGTAGAGTGGAGGGTACTTACCCCAGTATGTAGGGGCAGGCAGTAGAGTGAGAGGGTACTTACCCCAGTATGTAGGGGCAGGCAGTAGAGTAGAGAGGGTACTTACCCCAGTATGTAGGGGCAGGCAGTAGAGTAGAGAGGGTACTTACCCAGTATGTAGGGGCAGGCAGTAGAGTAGAGAGGGTACTTACCCCAGTATGTAGGGGCAGGCAGTAGAGTAGAGAGGGTACTTTCCCCAGTATGTAGGGGCAGGCAGTAGAGTAGAGAGGGTACTTACCCCAGTATGTAGGGACAGGCAGTAGAGTAGAGAGGGTACTTACCCCAGTATGTAGGGGCAGGCAGTAGAGTAGAGAGGGTACTTACCCCAGTATGTAGGGGCAGGCAGTAGAAAAGGAGGGTACTTCCCCAGTATGTAGGGGCAGGCAGTAGAGAGGGTACTTACCCCAGTATGTAGGGGCAGGCAGTAGAGAGGAATTCCCCGTATGTGGGGCAGGCAGTAGAGAGGGTACTTACCCCAGTATGTAGGGGCAGGAGTGGAGGGTACTTACCCCAGTATGTAGGGACAGGCAGTAGAGTAGAGAGGGTACTTACCCCAGTATGTAGGGGCAGGCAGTAGAGTAGAGAGGGTACTTACCCCAGTATGTAGGGACAGGCAGTAGATAGAGAGGGTACTTACCCCAGTATGTAGGGGCAGGCAGTAGATAGAGAGGGTACTTACCCCAGTATGTAGGGACAGGCAGTAGAAAAGAGGGTACTTACCCCAGTATGTAGGGGCAGGCAGTAGATAGAGAGGGTCTTACCCAGTATGTAGGGGCAGGCAGTAGAGTAGAGAGGGTACTTACCCCAGTATGTAGGGGCAGGCAGTAGAGTAGAGAGGGTACTTACCCCAGTATGTAGGGGCAGGCAGTAGAGTAGAGAGGGTACTTACCCCAGTATGTAGGGGCAGGCAGTAGAGTAGAGAGGGTACTTACCCCAGTATGTAGGGGCAGGCAGTAGAGTAGAGAGGGTACTTACCCCAGTATGTAGGGGCAGGCAGTAGAGTAGAAGGTACTTACCCCAGTATGTAGGGGCAGGCAGTAGAGTGAGAGGGTACTTACCCCAGTATGTAGGGGCAGGCAGTAGAGTAGAGAGGGTACTTACCCCAGTATGTAGGGGCAGGCAGTAGAGTAGAGAGGGTACTTACCCCAGTATGTAGGGGCAGGCAGTAGAGTGAGAGGGTACTTACCCCAGTATGTAGGGGCAGGCAGTAGAGTAGAGAGGGTACTTACCCCAGTATGTAGGGGCAGGCAGTAGATAGAGAGGGTACTTACCCCAGTATGTAGGGGCAGGCAGTAGAGAGGGTACTTACCCCAGTATGTAGGGGCAGGCAGTAGATAGAGAGGGTACTTACCCCAGTATGTAGGGGCAGGCAGTAGAGTGAGAGGGTACTTACCCCAGTATGTAGGGCAGGAGTAGAAAAGGGTACTTACCCAGTATGTAGGGCAGCAAATAGAGAGGGTCACCCCAGTATGTAGGGGCAGGCAGTAGAGTAGAGAGGGTACTTACCCCAGTATGTAGGGGCAGGCAGTAGAGTAGAGAGGGTACTTACCCCAGTATGTAGGGGCAGGCAGTAGAGTAGAGAGGGTACTTACCCCAGTATGTAGGGGCAGGCAGTAGAGTAGAGAGGGTACTTACCCAGTATGTAGGGGCAGGCAGTAGAGTAGAGAGGGTACTTACCCCAGTATGTAGGGGCAGGCAGTAGAGAGGGTACTTACCCCAGTATGTAGGGGCAGGCAGTAGAAGGGTACTTACCCCAGTATGTAGGGGCAGGCAGTAGAGTAGAGAGGGTACTTACCCCAGTATGTAGGGGCAGGCAGTAGAGTAGAGAGGGTACTTACCCCAGTATGTAGGGGCAGGCAGTAGAGTAGAGAGGGTACTTACCCCAGTATGTAGGGGCAGGCAGTAGAGTAGAGAGGGTACTTACCCCAGTATGTAGGGGCAGGCAGTAGAGTAGAGAGGGGACTTACCCCAGTATGTAGGGGCAGGCAGTAGAGTAGAGAGGGTACTTACCCCAGTATGTAGGGGCAGGCAGAGAGTTTTCCGGGAAGAGGGTACTTACCCCAGTATGTAGGGGCAGGCAGTAGAGTAGAGAGGGTACTTACCCCAGTATGTAGGGGCAGGCAGTAGAGTGAGAGGGTACTTACCCAGTATGTAGGGGCAGGCAGTAGAGTGGAGAGGGTACTTACCCCAGTATGTAGGGGCAGGCAGTAGAGTGGAGAGGTACTTACCCCAGTATGTAGGGGCAGGCAGTAGAGTAGAGAGGGGACTTACCCCAGTATGTAGGGGCAGGCAGTAGAGTGAGAGGTTTTCCCCAGTATGTAGGGGCAGGCAGTAGGGGAAAAATAGGGGAGGGTACTTACCCCAGTATGTAGGGAGGGAGGAGTAGAGAGGGTACTTACCCCAGTATGTAGGGGCAGGCAGTAGAGTGAGAGAGGGTACTTACCCCAGTATGTAGGGGCAGGCAGTAGAGTAGAGGGGACTTACCCCAGTATGTAGGGGCAGGCAGTAGAGTGAGAGGGTACTTACCCCAGTATGTAGGGCAGGCAAAATAGAGAGGGTACTTACCCCAGTATGTAGGGGCAGGCAGTAGAGAAAGGGGACTTACCCCAGTATGTAGGGGCAGGCAGTAGAGGGTACTTACCAGTATGTAAGGGGCAGGCAGTAGAGTAGAGAGGGTACTTACCCAGTATGTAGGGGGAGGCAGTAGAGGGGGGTACTTACCCCAGTATGTAGGGGCAGGCAGTAGAGTAGAGAGGGTACTTACCCCAGTATGTAGGGGAGCAAAGGAGTAAGGAGTAGAGAGGGTACTTACCCCAGTATGTAGGGGCAGGCAGTAGATAGAGAGGTACTTACCCCAGTATGTAGGGGCAGGCAGTAGAAGAGGTTTAACCCCCGTATGTAGGGGCAGGCAGTAGATAGAGAGTACTCCCCAGTATGTAGGGGCAGGCAGTAGAGTAGAGAGGGTACTACCCAGTATGTAGGGGCAGGCAGTAGATAGAGAGGTACTTACCCCAGTATGTAGGGGCAGGCAGTAGAGTGAGAGGGTACTTACCCCCGTATGTAGGGGCAGGCAAAATAGAGAGGGTACTTACCCCCGTATGTAGGGACAGGCAGTAGAGTAGAGGGGTACTTACCCCAGTATGTAGGGGCAGGCAGTAAAAGAGGGTACTTACCCCAGTATGTAGGGGCAGGCAGTAGATGAGGGGTACTTACCCCAGTATGTAGGGGCAGGCAGTAGATAGAGTGGGTACTTACCCCAGTATGTAGGGGCAGGCAGTAGAGTGAGGGGTACTTACCCCAGTATGTAGGGGCAGGCAGTAGAGTAGAGAGGGTACTTACCCCAGTATGTAGGGGCAGGCAGTAGAGAGGGTACTTACCCCAGTATGTAGGGGCAGGCAGTAGATAGAGAGGGTACTTACCCCAGTATGTAGGGGCAGGCAGTAGATAGAGAGGGTACTTACCCCAGTATGTAGGGGCAGGCAGTAGAGTAGAGAGGGTACTTACCCCAGTATGTAGGGACAGGCAGTAGAGTAGAGAGGGTACTTACCCCAGTATGTAGGGACAGGCAGTAGATAGAGAGGGTACTTACCCCAGTATGTAGGGGCAGGCAGTAGAGAGGGTACTTACCCCAGTATGTAGGGGCAGGCAGTAGAGTAGAGAGGGTACTTACCCCAGTATGTAGGGGCAGGCAGTAGAGAGGGACTTACCCAGTATGTAGGGCAGGCAAAATGAGGGTACTTACCCCAGTATGTAGGGGCAGGCAGTAGAGAGGGTACTTACCCCAGTATGTAGGGGCAGGCAGTAGAGTAGAGAGGGTACTTACCCCAGTATGTAGGGGCAGGCAGTAGAGTGGAGAGGGTACTTACCCCAGTATGTAGGGGCAGGCAGTAGAGTAGAGAGGGTACTTACCCCAGTATGTAGGGGCAGGCAGTAAGTGAGAGGGTACTTACCCCAGTATGTAGGGACAGGCAGTAATAGAGAGGGTACTTACCCCAGTATGTAGGGCAGGCAGTAGATAGAGAGGGTACTTACCCCAGTATGTAGGGACAGGCAGTAGATAGAGAGGGTACTTACCCCAGTATGTAGGGACAGGCAGTAGATAGAGAGGGTACTTACCCCAGTATGTAGGGGCAGGCAGTTTAGAGAGGGTACTTACCCCAGTATGTAGGGCAGGCAGTAGATAGAGAGGGTACTTACCCAGTATGTAGGGGAGGCAGTAATAAAAGGGTACTTACCCCCGTATGTAGGGACAGGCAGTAGATAGAGAGGGTACTTACCCCAGATGTAGGGCAGGCAGTAGATGGGGAGGTACTTACCCCAGTATGTAGGGGCAGGCAGTAGATAGAGAGGGTACTTACCCCAGTATGTAGGGACAGGCAGTAGATAGAGAGGGTACTTACCCCAGTATGTAGGGACAGGCAGTAGATAGAGAGGGTACTTACCCCAGTATGTAGGGACAGGCAGTAGATAGAGAGGGTACTTACCCCAGTATGTAGGGACAGGCAGTAGATAGAGAGGGTACTTACCCCAGTATGTAGGGGCAGGCAGTAGATAGAGAGGGTACTTACCCCAGTATGTAGGGGCAGGCAGTAGATAGAGAGGGTACTTACCCAGTATGTAGGGACAGGCAGTAGATAGAGAGGGTACTTACCCCAGTATGTAGGGACAGGCAGTAGATAGAGAGGGTACTTACCCCAGTATGTAGGGACAGGCAGTAGATAGAAGGGGCAGTATGTAGGACAGGCAGTAATAGAGAGGGTACTTACCCCGTATGTAGGGACAGGCAGTAGATAGAGAGGGTACTTACCCCTGTATGTAGAGACAGGCAGTAGATAGAGAGGGTACTTACCCCAGTATGTAGGGACAGGCAGTAGATAGAGAGGGTACTTACCCCTGTATGTAGGGACAGGCAGTAGATAGAGAGGGTACTTACCCCAGTATGTAGGGGCAGGCAGTAATAGAGAGGGTACTTACCCCTTTTTGTAGGGACAGGCAGTAGATAGAGAAGGGGACTTACCCCGTATGTAGGGACAGGCAGTAGATAGAGAGGGTACTTACCCCAGTATGTAGGGGCAGGCAGTAGATAGAGAGGGTACTTACCCCAGTATGTAGGGGCAGGCAGTAGATAGAGAGGGTACTTACCCCTGTATGTAGGGACAGGCAGTAGATAGAGAGGGTACTTACCCCTGTATGTAGAGACAGGCAGTAGATAGAGAGGGTACTTACCCCAGTATGTAGGGGCAGGCAGTAGAGTAGAGAGGGTACTTACCCCAGTATGTAGGGGCAGGCAGTAGAGTAGAGAGGGTACTTACCCCAGTATGTAGGGGCAGGCAGTAGAGTGGAGAGGGTACTTACCCCAGTATGTAGGGGCAGGCAGTAGAGTAGAGAGGGTACTTACCCCAGTATGTAGGGGCAGGCAGTAGAGTAGAGAGGGTACTTACCCCAGTATGTAGGGGCAGGCAGTAGATAGAGAGGTACTTACCCCAGTATGTATGGGCAGGCGAGGAGCATGGAGAGGGCGAGACAGATGAAGCGTACCCCGGCAGCAGTGGGGGGTGGGTGGCGTGTGGCTAACTCCAGCAGTAGACGACTCTCTTCATCGTTAAACCTGTCAAGGAACGAAAATACAATTGTACAGAAAAAGGTGAAGGTCAGTCCTCACCCAGTACAGTGTCAGGCCTTGAGACTGACATCACTTACACCACGTTCCCTGGCTGAACTGGTCAATCAAACCCCATCCCGACTTCTCTGGGAAGTATTCAGCCATGATGCAATTACTATGTAAAGACTGGTCAAACACAACTATCCACCACTGTCTATAGCCAGGCAGTTGTTTATATAGCTGAGTGAACTGATGCAATGTAGAGTGAATAAGGTGAAGTTCACTAAATAAATGTTAACATTTACTGAAGTTTCCTTAGCACTGAAAGTTGAAACTAAAAGAATTAAATTAATTCTGATTTTATAAAGTATTTTTGAGGAGACTGTTAGATTTTGTTTGCGGAATTATTTTCTTGGACATAGCAGAATCCACAACACTGTTGCGATGTGGCTGCATAGTTATGATACTATCACAGTAGATTAGCAACAGTAGCTACTAAGACAGCTATAGCTATATTAACCCACCCCCAATATTCACCCACATCTGAGACTTACCTCAGTGAAGCAATACCCTTGAGTGCGCAGTACAGACGAATAAAAGCACAGCCCTGCACCACACGAGTCTCTGCAATCTCATTGGCTCCCGTATCTAGCATACATTTGAGCTCTCGTACAAGTTCATGTCGGAGAGAACTCAGCATCAAAGTTGTGTCTTTGCTCTGAAAACAGGCAATTATGTGTATAGATTAAATTATATATTTAGTATGTTTACAGCCTCCACTGACTAATGTCACTAACTATTCAATATTTTAAAAATGTTATCTAAGAAGTGCACATGAAAATTAAAAATATTAATTTGATATCCACCATGACAATTTGGCTCACTTGTGCAAATAATTATATTGATTTTGATGACATCAGAAAATTTGTAACTTTCTGTCCATTCTTGTCACAAACACATTATTCCTCACCTCTTGTCCATTCTTGTCACAAACACATAATTCCTCACCTCTTGTCCATTCTTGTCACAAACACATCATTCCTCACCTCTTGTCCATTCTTGTCACAAACACATCATTCCTCACCTTTTGTCCATTCTTGTCACAAACACATAATTCCTCACTCTTGTCCATTCTTGTCACAAACACATAATTCCTCACCTTTTGTCCATTCTTGTCACAAACACATCATTCCTCACTCTTGTCCATTCTTGTCACAAACACATAATTCCTCACCTTTTGTCCATTCTTGTCACAAACACATAATTCCTCACCTCTTGTCCATTCTTGTCACAAACACATAATTCCTCACCTTTTGTCCATTCTTGTCACAAACACATCATTCCTCACCTTTTGTTCATTCTTGTCACAAACACATCATTCCTCACCTTTTGTCCATTCTTGTCACAAACACATCATTCCTCACCTTTTGTCCATTCTTGTCACAAACACATAATTCCTCACCTCTTGTCCATTCTTGTCACAAACACATAATTCCTCACCTCTTGTCCATTCTTGTCACAAACACATCATTCCTCACCTTTTGTCCATTCTTGTCACAAACACATCATTCCTCACCTTTTGTCCATTCTTGTCACAAACACATCATTCCTCACCTTTTGTCCATTCTTGTCACAAACACATCATTCCTCACCTTTTGTCCATTCTTGTCACAAACACATCATTCCTCACCTTTTGTCCATTCTTGTCACAAACACATCACTCCTCACCCTTTGTCCATTCTTGTCACAAACACATCATTCCTCACCTTTTGTCCATTCTTGTCACAAACACATCATTCCTCACCTTTTGTTCATTCTTGTCACAAACACATCATTCCTCCCCTTTTTGTCCATTCTTGTCACAAACACATCATTCCTCCCCTTTTTGTCCATTCTTGTCACAAACACATCATTCCTCCCCTTTTTGTCCATTCTTGTCACAAACACATATTCCTCACCTTTTGTCCATTCTTGTCACAAACACATCACTCCTCACCCTTTGTCCATTCTTGTCACAAACACATCATTCCTCACCTTTTGTCCATTCTTGTCACAAACACATCATTCCTCCCCTTTTTGTCCATTCTTGTCACAAACACATCATTCCTCACCTTTTGTCCATTCTTGTCACAAACACATCACTCCTCACCCTTTGTCCATTCTTGTCACAAACACATCATTCCTCACCTTTTGTCCATTCTTGTCACAAACACATCACTCCTCACCCTTTGTCCATTCTTGTCACAAACACATCATTCCTCACCGTTTGTCCATTCTTGTCACAAACACTTCTTTCCCTCATTTTTTGTCCATTCTTGTCACAAACACATCATTCCTCACCTTTTGTCCATTCTTGTCACAAACACATCACCCCCCCTTTGTCCATTCTTGTCACAAACACATCACTCCTCACCCTTTGTCCATTCTTGTCACAAACACATCATTCCTCACCGTTTGTCCATTCTTGTCACAAACACTTCATTCCTCACCTTTGTCCATTCTTGTCACAAACACATCATTCCTCACCTTTGTCCATTCTTGTCACAAACACATAATTCCTCACCTTTTGTCCATTCTTGTCACAAACACATAATTCCTCACCTTTGTCCATTCTTGTCACAAACACATAATTCCTCACCTTTTGTCCATTCTTGTCACAAACACATCATTCCTCACCTTTTTTTCATTCTTGTCACAAACACATCATTCCTCACCTTTTGTCCATTCTTGTCACAAACACATATTCCTCACCTTTTGTCCATTCTTGTCACAAACACATAATTCCTCACCTCTTGTCCATTCTTGTCACAAACACATAATTCCTCACCTTTTGTCCATTCTTGTCACAAACACATATTCCTCACCTTTTGTCCATTCTTGTCACAAACACATCATTCCTCACCTTTTGTCCATTCTTGTCACAAACACATCATTCCTCACCTTTTGTCCATTCTTGTCACAAACACATCATTCCTCACCTTTTGTCCATTCTTGTCACAAACACATAATTCCTCACCTTTTGTCCATTCTTGTCACAAACACATAATTCCTCACCTTTTGTCCATTCTTGTCACAAACACATCATTCCTCCCCCTTTGTCCATTCTTGTCACAAACACATCATTCCTCACCTTTGTCCATTCTTGTCACAAACACTTCATTCCTCACCTTTTGTCCATTCTTGTCACAAACACATCATTCCTCACCTTTTGTCCATTCTTGTCACAAACACATCATTCCTCACCTTTTGTCCATTCTTGTCACAAACACATCATTCCTCACCTTTTGTCCATTCTTGTCACAAACACATCACTCCTCACCCTTTGTCCATTCTTGTCACAAACACATCATTCCTCACCTTTTGTCCATTCTTGTCACAAACACATCATTCCTCACCTTTTGTTCATTCTTGTCACAAACACATCATTCCTCACCTTTTGTCCATTCTTGTCACAAACACATCATTCCTCACCTTTTGTCCATTCTTGTCACAAACACATCATTCCTCACCTTTTGTCCATTCTTGTCACAAACACATAATTCCTCACCTCTTGTCCATTCTTGTCACAAACACATCATTCCTCACCTTTTGTCCATTCTTGTCACAAACACATCATTTCTCACCTTTTGTCCATTCTTGTCACAAACACATCATTCCTCACCTTCTGTCCATTCTTGTCACAAACACATCACTCCTCACCCTTTGTCCATTCTTGTCACAAACACATCATTCCTCACCGTTTGTCCATTCTTGTCACAAACACTTCATTCCTCACCTTTTGTCCATTCTTGTCACAAACACATCATTCCTCACCTTTTGTCCATTCTTGTCACAAACACATCATTCCTCACCTTTTGTCCATTCTTGTCACAAACACATCATTCCTCACCCTTTGTCCATTCTTGTCACAAACACATCATTCCTCACCGTTTGTCCATTCTTGTCACAAACACTTCATTCTTCACCTTCTGTACATTCTTGTCACAAACACATAATTCCTCACCTTTGTCCATTCTTGTCACAAACACATCATTCCTCACCCTTTGTCCATTCTTGTCACAAACACATCATTCCTCACCTTTTGTCCATTCTTGTCACAAACACATCATTCCTCACCCTTTGTCCATTCTTGTCACAAACACATCATTCCTCACCGTTTGTCCATTCTTGTCACAAACACTTCATTCTTCACCTTCTGTACATTCTTGTCACAAACACATAATTCCTCACCTTTTGTCCATTCTTGTCACAAACACTTCATTCTTCACCTTCTGTACATTCTTGTCACAAACACATCATTCCTCACCTTTTGTCCATTCTTGTCACAAACACATCATTCCTCACCTTTTGTCCATTCTTGTCACAAACACATCATTCCTCACCTTTTGTCCATTCTTGTCACAAACACATCACTCCTCACCCTTTGTCCATTCTTGTCACAAACACATCATTCCTCACCGTTTGTCCATTCTTGTCACAAACACTTCATTCCTCACCTTTTGTCCATTCTTGTCACAAACACATCATTCCTCACTCTTGTCCATTCTTGTCACAAACACATAATTCCTCACCTTTTGTCCATTCTTGTCACAAACACATAATTCCTCACCTCTTGTCCATTCTTGTCACAAACACATAATTCCTCACCTTTTGTCCATTCTTGTCACAAACACATCATTCCTCACCTTTTGTTCATTCTTGTCACAAACACATCATTCCTCACCTTTTGTCCATTCTTGTCACAAACACATCATTCCTCACCTTTTGTCCATTCTTGTCACAAACACATAATTCCTCACCTCTTGTCCATTCTTGTCACAAACACATAATTCCTCACCTCTTGTCCATTCTTGTCACAAACACATAATTCCTCACCTTTTGTCCATTCTTGTCACAAACACATCATTCCTCACCTTTTGTCCATTCTTGTCACAAACACATCATTCCTCACCTTTTGTCCATTCTTGTCACAAACACATCATTCCTCACCTTTTGTCCATTCTTGTCACAAACACATCATTCCTCACCTTTTGTCCATTCTTGTCACAAACACATAATTCCTCACCTTTTGTCCATTCTTGTCACAAACACATCATTCCTCACCTTTTGTCCATTCTTGTCACAAACACATCACTCCTCACCCTTTGTCCATTCTTGTCACAAACACATCATTCCTCACCGTTTGTCCATTCTTGTCACAAACACTTCTTTCCCTCACCTTTGTCCATTCTTGTCACAAACACATCATTCCTCACCTTTTGTCCATTCTTGTCACAAACACATCATTCCTCACCTTTTGTCCATTCTTGTCACAAACACATCATTCCTCACCTTTTGTCCATTCTTGTCACAAACACATCACTCCTCACCCTTTGTCCATTCTTGTCACAAACACATCATTCCTCACCTTTTGTCCATTCTTGTCACAAACACATCATTCCTCACCTTTTGTTCATTCTTGTCACAAACACATCATTCCTCACCTTTTGTCCATTCTTGTCACAAACACATCATTCCTCACCTTTTGTCCATTCTTGTCACAAACACATCATTCCTCACCTTTTGTCCATTCTTGTCACAAACACATAATTCCTCACCTCTTGTCCATTCTTGTCACAAACACATCATTCCTCACCTTTTGTCCATTCTTGTCACAAACACATCATTTCTCACCTTTTGTCCATTCTTGTCACAAACACATCATTCCTCACCTTCTGTCCATTCTTGTCACAAACACATCACTCCTCACCCTTTGTCCATTCTTGTCACAAACACATCATTCCTCACCGTTTGTCCATTCTTGTCACAAACACTTCATTCCTCACCTTTTGTCCATTCTTGTCACAAACACATCATTCCTCACCTTTTGTCCATTCTTGTCACAAACACATCTTTCCCACCTTTGTCATTCTTGTCACAAACACATCACTCCTCACCCTTTGTCCATTCTTGTCACAAACACATCATTCCTCACCGTTTGTCCATTCTTGTCACAAACACTTCATTCTTCACCTTCTGTACATTCTTGTCACAAACACTTTTCCCTCACCTTTGTCCATTCTTGTCACAAACACATCATTCCTCCCCCTTTTGTCCATTCTTGTCACAAACACATCATTCCTCACCTTTTGTCCATTCTTGTCACAAACACATCATTCCTCCCCCTTTTGTCCATTCTTGTCACAAACACATCATTCCTCACCGTTTGTCCATTCTTGTCACAAACACTTCATTCTTCACCTTCTGTACATTCTTGTCACAAACACATTTTCCCTCACCTTTTGTCCATTCTTGTCACAAACACTTCATTCTTCACCTTCTGTACATTCTTGTCACAAACACATCATTCCTCACCTTTTGTCCATTCTTGTCACAAACACATCATTCCTCACCTTTTGTCCATTCTTGTCACAAACACATCATTCCTCACCTTTTGTCCATTCTTGTCACAAACACATCACTCCTCACCCTTTGTCCATTCTTGTCACAAACACATCATTCCTCACCGTTTGTCCATTCTTGTCACAAACACTTCATTCTTCACCTTCTGTACATTCTTGTCACAAACACATAATTCCTCACCTCTTGTCCATTCTTGTCACAAACACATAATTCCTCACCTCTTGTCCATTCTTGTCACAAACACATAATTCCTCACCTTTTGTCCATTCTTGACAAATGTGGCGAACCACTTTCTCACATTCATGTCGCTGCCAAGAAGCACGCCACTGACAAAGGCCACAACGTCACTGATGCTGCCCTCTGGTGTGTCGTCCCCATCACTAGTTGCCTGTCCCGTTTCATCGCACCTTGCAAGAGTTAGTGCAACAGCGAGACTGGCAAGTTTACAATGTTCCACCTTGACAAGTAACAAAAACAGTTGATTACTACACCAGTCTAGTGGTCAACAGTATCTGAATAATTAATATGTAAAAAAACCTGGCTCCAAACATTGGGGACTGTTAATCCTCTGTTACTTGGAAATCACGATAATTTAAAAGAACCACCAAGGACAGCAGGCACCCCTCATTGTCAGCATAAAAAGACTGACTTGTCGATAATGTCCACAAAAAGGCAGGTAGTTAATTAATTTCAACATTTTAGCCAACTTCACTGACATAATTTGGATAATTAATTCTGAAAACACAGTTTCCACAAATTAAATGAGTTTGATATGACCTCAAGTCTCTGTTTATTGCACATGACCTCACATGATCTCACATGACCACACATGGACACCAAATCAATATGAGCCCCATATTACCCAGGGGTAAGAATACACTGGGAGGTTATGGGAGGGGTAGATATTAGATGGAGTAATAATACGTACACTGAGGGCATGTACTGTGGGGGGATGTTAGGGGTAGATAGTATGGGGGTACTGTAAGAATACTCACACAAATGGCACATACTGTGAGGGTATGGGAGGGGTAGATACTACAGAGGGTACCATAAGAATACTCACACAGAGGGCACATACTGTGAGGGCATGGAAGGGGTAGACACTACAGAGGGTACCATAAGAATACTCACACAGAGAGCACGTACTGTGAGGGCGTGGAAGGGGTAGACACTACAGAGGGTACCATAAGAATACTCACACAGAGGGCGCGTACTGTGAGGGCGTGGGAGGGGCAGATGTTGCACAAACGCCTGAGGGCGTCCACTCTTTTCTGCCCAGCCACCCCTTCCTCCTCCTTCTCTGGGGCATTTGCCACGAGACTACAGCACACTGCAACACAATACCCCGTTTACAACACTGACACTAGGTGGGTTTGGTAGAACGCCTCGCCGGTCTCAGACGACCTGTCGCTTGTGCTGTCTGGTCACATACAATTTTGTTTTATCGTGACATTGCCAACAATTAAAATGGAAATGAAAAAATCTTACAAAGACTGGCTGTCAAAATTTGACTTGATATGGTTTGAAAATAAAAAAAAATGACAGAAAGGGTTATGAGGATAGAATTAGAAGGAGAACATTAAATGTACCATTGTGGAAGGCATCTGACACAAAGGGTTATGAGGACAGAAGGAGTTTATTAAATGTATCTTTGTGGAAGGCATCTAACACAAAGGGTTATGAGAACATTAAATGTACCTTTGTGGAAGGCATCTGACACAAAGGGTTATGAGAACAAGAGAACATTAAATGTACCTTTGTGGTAGGCATCTAACACAAAGGGTTATGAGGATAGGAGAACATTAAATGTATCTTTGTGGAAGGCATCTGACACAAAGGGTTATGAGAACAAGAGAACATTAAAAATGATTAAATGTACCTTTGTGGAAGGCATCTGACACAAAGGGTTATGAGAACATTAAATGTACCATTGTGGAAGGCATCTGACACAAAGGGTTATGAGAACATTAAATGTACCATTGTGGAAGGCATCTGACACAAAGGGTTATGAGAACATTAAATGTACCATTGTGGAAGGCATCTGACACAAAGGCTTGTGAGAACATTAAATGTACCTTTGTGGAAGGCATCTAACACAAAGGGTTATGAGAACAGGAGAACATTAAATGTACCTTTGTGGAAGGCATCTAACACAAAGGGTTATGAGAACAGGAGAACACTAAATGTACCTTTGTGGAAGGCATCGGGGACATTGGCGACTAGTCGACACAGCAGCCAGGCTCCATTGGGGAGGTGGAGCAGGGCCTCCGCCACCTCTGTGATGGGAAGGAGACTGGGGAGCTCGGCCTGGGCTATACACAGCACGTCAGACAACTCCTCCAGATACACCTCACTGTCAAACAGTTCCGACTGCTTCCAATAACCCTCGCCCTGGGGTTCCTTTATCTGCACACAGGAATGTTCCATGTTATAATATATATATATATATATATATATATATATATATACGGCCATGTTGTTTTATCGTATTTTTATTGATCTTAAATTATTGCCATATTGTTTTAGCACATTTAGTCCAATATTTGATCATTATTTTATTATAAATTTTTGCAGCTTGAATGGCCATCCATAGTTTTATTTTATTGATATACCTGCTACTAACAGCCATTATTTACATACTTTATTTTATTGTGTACATGTACATACATTGCTACATGTTTTAAATAATGATAGCCACCATCATCACTGCCAAGTGTATATCCATTTTATGAACGAACAATTAATTATTATTATATGCTTGTTTGTTAATGCCACCATAACGATCTATTGATAATTAAATTTCTGGACCTGGCAAACAGTTCAAATTATGGAATTAAGTAGTTTGTTTGTATTGGAATAAACACATTGCAATAGTTTTTTTGTACAACAAAGAATTTTGTAATCATATCTGATGATTGTACAGATGTTTTCGAGTAAAATTAAACTGTTCAAATGAATTTGAATCAAATTCAATGTAAGATTGACACATAATATAATTATATATATATATATAATATATATAATATATATATATATATATATATATATATATATATATATATATTACTGTATATGATATATATATATATATATATATATATATATACTATATATATATATATATATATATATATATATATATAACTATATATAATTATATTTATTTTTTATTTTGAAAATTGCAGTAATTACTATTACTGGTGTGGCAGAATTCACGGTGGACACCTACAGTAGTTTTGATAACCACAATGCTGCCACCTAGTATAATAATAATGTTTTATAAAACGCTGTTTTCAGCATTTTGAGTTCAAGGCATTGAACAAAACGTTTGTAAAGTTCTGTATGTCACTTTTTAAGTATTAAAAGCTATTTTAAAAAGATGTGTCTTATGCACTGTCTTCAACAATGAGGTTGTCCACAATATCAGAAAACTGTTCCACTGTAGAGGGGCCTATTTGGCAAAAGCCTGATCTCCAAACGACTTAAGTGTGTAGGTGGCACTTTTAGGAGCCCAGCCAAATTTGAATGGAGGGAGTCAATATGTGTCACTGTGCGAGAATATTTGACAAGAAGCTCGGATATACTTGTGTATTGCGGTCAAGAGAATTTTAAACGTTAGTCTTTCTTGCTCTGGTAACCAATGCAGATGTTCCATACTGGTGTTATGTATCATGACTTTGATACTAGACTTTGTATGTATTTCCAAACCCAATGTAGCAGCTCTGCTAGTAAGTATACATGGTTCTACACACTGACCTGATGCACCACAAATAGAAGTTCACTGAGTAGAAGTCGTAGTTTCCTAGCTGCGTCACTGTGCTCAAACTCCAGAGCTATGCCCTGGGAGAGCTGAGATATGAAGAGACTCTCTGGGTGCTGCCCTCCTGTTTTTGCCCTGTAACATTACAAGCAAAATCTCCACATTCGTACCCTTGCGGACGGACAAGTCCCTGGTAGTGGGGTAGTAGGTGTTTTCATTACCTCTCACCTCACATACTTCAAATGCAATGTGTGTGGAGATGCAACAGTGGCCAAGAGAAATTCTAGATACTAACACCTTACAGGCTGCTCCAAATGGCGGGAGTTATGTTTCGACAAATTCAGAAAGTCCCAATAAAAAAGGCAATGACATGTCCAATGCCAATGTACAGCCTACAGGTTACATACAATTCCAACTATTGACATAATAATTATGATTTCTACTTCGTGAACATTACATATGACATTAGCCAAAACTGACAATAGAACTGCATTCTGCTGAGTACATACAGTGATACATACTGACACTGTCACTGACATGTTTCCAAAAATACATAAAATTAATTGAGCCAGGTTACAAAACTACTGTCACATTGAGTCACCACATTTACCTAAGTTGTTGCTCCTTCTTAGCATCTTGTTCGAGCGCATGGAAGTCGATCGACAACAGACCAACCAGACTGTTTACAGTTTCAATGCCGGCTAAACACCGCAAGATTTCCTTTCGTCTTTCTCCCCATTTATCGCTCGTGTCCAGTGGAGAACATAACGACATTCGAACCAAACACGACAAGATCGGGCGCAACTCTCGCTCAGACAGCGCCGAGAGTCGGCCAGTGTCGATGTTTTGTATCGCTTCAAACGCATTTGCAGTTACCGGAACTTCCGCGGACATATTCACAACGGATTCCGATTTTTTCCAATTACAAAACACTGTCCCATGCAGCCTCCTAGCGATTATAACAAGTAACGTCGTTCCGTGCTTAACCACTACGCGCCGCCAGTTAAGCGGCAACTGCGACCAACATAAGCCAGCTCGGACATAAACAAACCACACGTGCCTGTATAAGAGAGATACAGAAGTTCGAGTTTATCATGTAATTTTTTTAATTTATGTAAACATACATGTTAAGTTTCAGAAATGCCAAAACAGTAGATTTATACGTAAATCGGGGATCTCAGAAAATCGGGCTTTTATATGTAAATTGAAGGGTCTCGGAAAATAGTGCTTTATGCGTGAATTGTTTTTTTTAACCATAAATGTGAATAATATACACTGTATTTCAAAAAAGAATAACATTTTAGTGATTAACACATTAACACGAATTGGTATTATCACTAACAGTTCACCAGTTATAATACACCATACATAATAAAAAATCCCTGTTAATCTTATAAAAAAGTTTTGTTGTTTATTTCTGATCAGTTAAAAAGAAGACTTGGTCATAAATGAATAACATTACAATGTTCAGTAATTTACATTAGCTTGTTTGTTCAACTTCTGATATGCATCATATTTTGCAAATAATCCCTTGCATGAAAAGCAGCAGCATCTACATGATATTTTATTACACAACTATTTTATTACACAACTAACTTCATCTTTACATGTAAAACTTGAACATGGCATTTGTTATTTATAAGCCAGTCTAAGCCATGGTGACACAGGCATGATGGGAGACATATTAAAACAAGCATGCATTCGTTTGCTAAGAAGAATGTTTTAAATTTACATGTCTAATATACTCAAATAGTTATGCTTAACAAAAAGTATATAAACTTTAAAACATGCACATGTAGTGTAGATGTATGGATGGGCATTATTTGTGTAGATGTGAATGGATTGAGATTTGCCCTACAAGACCGGAACGTATAAGATGGGCGATAATAGGGTATCGGAGCTGTTCGCGATGCTCCCATTAAGCTTATAAACAATGTCAACAACAGGCAAGGGGTAGGCTTGCACCTAGATATTTATTAGACTGTTTTCAATATTCAGTCATCAAAGGAAGATGTGATTTAAATAACTCCAATTCAGGCCATTGTTCAATTTGTTGTCCGAGCCGCCGATGTCTCTGTTTGTACTTTGACGTTGTCACGGTTGTGAGCATTAAATTAGCTCAGTCTCGACTCGATTGCAATTACCAGAATTAGTTTTTATAGTGAGGCGACACAGAAAAATATGCGAGACAATACCCAGCCAGAAATAAAGCCAATTATCCACACCCAGTTGGGTAAGTTAGGTAGAATTTGTTTGTTTGGGTTTCATTGAAAACCAGGAGATTTGCTGCTCCCGCCGGGAGAACAGGAGATGTAGTACAATAACGGGAGGCTCCTGGCGAAACCGGGAGACTTAACATGTATGTGTAAATAGTTTTATTTTTGTAATCTTTGCCGGCATGACCGATTATAATGAGTTTTCTTTGTGGCATAAACACAGACTTTAGGAGTATTTGCGTATCAGAGGGCTGCGCGCGCGCGCTGGTCCGCCCATTATTAATCATTATTAATTATTATTACCTAGTAAACATACCAGTATTGGGACAATGCTGGCGTTATACTAGCGAGTATCGTTGTTCCGGCGGGCGGGAGGGAGGGAGGGATCGAGCGAACGAGCTAGTCAACAGCCAGCCAGCGCATGAGTGCGTGCGTGCGTGCGTGCGTGCGTGCGTGCGTGCGTGCGTGCGTGCGTGCGTTGCTTGCTTGCTTGCTTACAAGGTTATACGACTGCCTGCGTGTATGGATAACAACGCTATAATTTTAAAACACAGTTTAGATTAAAACATCATCATCACCATCATAGCAAGTTGTCTAGTTTTGGCAAAATAGTTATCAATACTTGTTTTAACCATGTGTACAGTGTAAACACAGGCATAACCACGTGGAAACATGGCCATGTAAATAGTGGCTGTCCACATGGATACATATTATATACTGTATGCTCATTAGTCGAAACGATTCACGTACGTTGCTTAACCATAATATTATGCTCCCCGTGATTCAAAGGTGCAGAAGTCGAAAACACGCAAACAAGGTTTTAGTTTATTAATTAATTCGTTGTATACTAATTCTATATAGGGTGAATAGGGTTAATAATACTAGGGGAATATAACCTAATAGGTGTTGTTTAATTGTTTTGCTAGTCGTCTATAATCTGCACCACACAGCTAGTCATCTATCTCGCTGGTGGATACTCATAGTCACCAGAGGGCACTAGTGTGTAAAACCACGCCTTGCTGGACAAAGTGCATGGACAACCTGTTAGGCACATGTGCCCTGGGCCAGCGACCAGTCAACACCTAGTATCGGGACCCAGTGGTAAATTATCACCAGCGGACTGGTAAGATTGTTTCTTGTCTCCCTGTGTCTCTGTCTCTGTCTCTCTCTCTCTCTCTGTCTCTCTCGCTCTCGCTCTCTGACTCTCGCTCTCTCTCTCGCTCCCTCGCACTCTCTCTCGCTCTCTCCCTCCCCCTCCCTTCCTACCTCTCTCCCTCACCCGTCCCTCTCTTCCTACCTACCTCCCTCCTTCCCTCCCTCCCTCCTTCCCCCCCTCTTCCTCCGATCCTCCCACCTCTGTCTCTGCGTCACACTATATCCCATTTTCCCTCGTTTTCGCCCGCCACTCGTTTTTATTACCCATTCTCTCATTCTCATTAAGTCGCACATGGATTCGGTCATGGCTATTTGCACATATGCGTCGAAGCTATTTATGCCATACAAAGCAATTGTGTAATACCTGCCATGCTTCATTGACTTTATCACAGTTTAACACAGACAATGCAATCCGTTAATTGGTGTTGGACATTCTTGGCACAGCTTGCGGCCTCCTATAATGGTTTTGCTGCTACGCCACAACGAAGGGGTTGACAACATGTAACTTCACCATATCGGTGACTTGCACAGTTGCACGTGACATTTATTTCTATTAACAAATGATTGAAGGGTGCAGCGGCCAATAGCATGGAATCGTTTGTGTCAAAATGTAGTTCTCCCGGTTAACAGTGCAAGGCCAACTTCATCTGTTTCTTGGTTTGTTCGATTGGGGACGAGTGCAGCACAGATTGCACGATGCAGTTACTCGAAGGTATGAAAGTTTGTGGTGGTATTTAGAAAGACAATTAATGGTCGTACATTCCAGTCTTGTCATATTATCGTATTCCTGATTCAATGCATGTTTCTATTATGATTCCCTCTATCATAATGTTATCTTTAATAGCATCACACAATTACAATGTGTTCAGAATTGCTTAGCAAGGATTGTTACTAGGTCTACATGTTTTATTCGTTATATGCGGCTTCTAATATCATTGCATTGTCTCCCTGTCCGATATCGTATTATCTTTAAGATCTTTAAATACATTCCTTACTCCGATGAGAAAGGTTGCCTAGCTTCGATCATTTCTTGTTTTTGTCCCTAAAGTCAATACCATTGTATGTGGAAAACAAAATTATGATCACTATGCTGATTGGTGTCGATAATATCTTAAATAAAATAACTAAATTTGTCTTAGTCTACATCTGTTATATGTTTATTATTTTATGTTATGTATTCTTGTTTACCAATTTGAGTTATATGGAATTATACAAATTATGTATCAACATTTTAAAGTAGTTCCTTGTTACATTTTATGAAGGACAAAATGGCGACGATGTGTGCGCCATCTTGGTTTCACGTCGCCTGTTATAAAACATACTTATCCATAAATCTGAATGGATGAATAATTATAGGTTCACATGTTAACATGTTTAGTGTATCATATGATATAATATAACATATAAACGATGTCTTGCCTGTTTAAGCCAATACGCATGTGGAAAACAAAATTACGATCACTATGTTGATTGGTGTCGATAATATCTTTAATAAAATAACTAAAGTTGTCTTAGTCTACATCTGTTAATTATATGTTTATTATTTTATGTTATGTATTCTTGTTTACAAATTTGAGTTATATAGAACTATGTATCAACATTTTAAAGAAATTCCTTGTTACATTTTATGAAGGACAAAATGGCGACGATGTGTGCGCCATCTTGGTTTCATGTCGCCTAATGTAAAACATACCTATCCATAACTGTGCATGGATGAATAATTATAGTTTCGCATGTTAACATGTTTCATGTATCATATGATATAATATAACATATAAACCATGTTTTAACGCCATTCTACAATACAAATAACTTCACTGGAAATAGTTATATCAGTTTAAGAACTATTTCTAGTGAAGACAAGTTGACACCACAATCTCACCAGTCAAAGACTATATGGTATATAAAGAAAGGAAATTGCTACTATAATTGTAACTGATGTGTATTCGATGCCTCGTGGCAAAGGGTGTATCACGTGATGCTCGCAATATGGAGGGTCACATCCGGCAATGGAACGCCGGGCTTAGGGGCAGATACTCCCTCCCTTTCTCGTAGCACAGTGGTCAGTTGTGAAGTTTGAAGGTCGTGACATTTCTCGCCAGGGGAACGTTGTAAGGAGCAACCAAAGCGGAGTCCCGAGCCCAAGTAGATACATTAGATACTGTACTATGTACTAATGTACTATAGGCAGAATGTTCCCAGTGTCTCCCACTTCCGGATACCCTCTTTTTAAATATTATAAATGTCATGGATTTTATCTTTAAAATGTTCTGTTTTTAGCAGGTTATCTCAGTTTCACGATAAACTTTAATTAATTCGTTCTATTCAATATTATTGAAATATATAAAAATGTAATAAATACGTTGCCTTGTAGTTAACTATATCTTGGAGGACTTTCATGTAATCTTTAAAATACATATATTGTATATGTATTGATGGATTTTTATTATTTTGCTTTTGTTCATTATATTTTAATAACTATTATATTGTCCTCACGTAGCGCTTATATATCTGTTGGCATTGCTTTGTTATAGAAACACCAGATAAGAGGTGAAGAGAAGGCCACCTGGCACAGAGACACTGAACAAGAAAAAAAGGATATGGGATAGACCAGGAGAATATGATCACAAACAGTCACCTTGAACAGGAGAAATGAGCAGAGTAAATAAGAATTGTTACTTGACTGCAGTGCCACTCTTGCGAAGATACTAATTTGAACAATTATATTATAAAGTTACATCGTATTAGTCAATAAAGCAATGTCATAAATATTTCACACACACCTCACATTAAACCTAATGTGTATTAAAGGACACATACCCTATTCATATTTGGGATGTCATTATACAATAGACATACAGAGGATAATCAACTAGAGAAAATGTTGGATATTGTTAGGCAATGCGACACGTTTTGTTGTAATAACTACCATTACGAATTCATGCTTGTGGGGAAACAAATGTACTGGTTTTGTAATTTGTCACTTTTTCATGTAGAAACAATCGTTCAAACAGAGTGTTTGACAGTCATGGTTACGGAGGATGTCTTTCCACGAAAGAGTTCAAAACAAAGTTAGCAGTGTTATCCAGAAAAGTGAATTTGTGCATACTTTGTTTAGATTTTTTAATAATTAGGTATTCCTGTCATATGATATAAATTAAAATGTTCTAATAATATGACTGATTGCATTTAGAATACTGTGTTGTAATGCAAAAGCATTGTCAGTTGTTTGTCTAACCATTTTGCTCCCTTGGATTTTGTTCACGATTCAGTGTTGTGTGTGGCAGGTTCACATCCTGCTGGTGTTCCTTATGCAAACATTACATGTTGTGTGCACACGCATTGATTCTATTTAATAAGTTCACCTGCATTTGTGACATCTCTAAATTGCATCGAACTATAGTCAAGTTTGTGTATGTATCAATGTATATATGCAGGAATAGTAATGCATTCTTCATAAATGGCCTGCACCTTTGTTGCCAAACAAACTAGAATTAATATGCAACCCAAACAACTATGACATAAGACCTGTGGGCTGTAGAAGAATGCAGATAAAATGTTTCACGTTGTCTCGCTGTCAGCGTCATCTGACCAGCATCAGAGTACGACCAGGTCATCAAGTTAAGTGCAACAGTAATAATTCTACTTAAGGTCAGCGTAGAATATGCCGAGGACTGCAATGGTGATATCAAGGCATGCCATGTCTGGTTGGCTATTAACAAGCATGAAACCTGTTGCAAATGTAGTTTTACATCTGAACTAACTATGGCAATATATTTTTGAAAAATGTGTTATGCAAACAACTTAATTTCCAACAACACATTTCTGTTATTATATGTCTTATTTTAATAACAAAATAAAAACTTCATAACAATTCTATTTGGTGTAGATCATAAGTAATATTATGGATAATGTGTTTTAATTCTATAGGTAAATGCAATAAGCCAACTTTGTGAAATGCCTTGTCCACTGCCACATAAACAACAGTTGACACGACAGTCCTGAGCACCATCATTAAGGATGTGATGTCAGGCTCCACTTCAGTCACTATAGAGTATAGGCACAAGATGTCAAGCAGATCTTCTGCCATTTTATGGTCAGATTTCGTTTTCAGGACAACCTTCAGGCGAACCCATCATGGTTTCTGTTTTTCTAAAACAACCATATGTGGTTGCGCTAAATTTGTCACGGTCCTTTTGCGCTTTCTTTGATGCAGACAATAGTACTACCGGGTGAAACTTTCTCTTACCCGCCATTAGATTGAATGACAACAAATATGCAAGCCGGCAACTTTGTGTTCACGTGATCATGCATTTCCGTCTCGGATTTTGAAAATGCCTCGTGGTCGATGTAAACGATGCATAAGTGCACTTACCACTTTTATTTCAAACACCAAAATGGGATAGGAAACAAATGCTATAATAGGTATAATTTATAATGTATTACATGATTTTGCAATAAAAATTAAAAGCCTCAAAGACTTTGCGTCCCTTTAAATTGCATGTTTTTGCCATCTAACTCAACAGCTGTTTAAAAGTATTCACACTCCTTAGACATGCTAAATAAAAATATTTACATTTTTATTAAATCAAAATATTTACAACATTTGTTAAAAGTTGTATAAAATGTCATACACATTTTTTAAACTGCGACTAGGCCAGTTAGACTTAGAGCAGTGCCAGTCCCCAGTGGGGTGTGATTGGCATATCACCGATAAATATACAGCCTTCATGAAAGTAGCATATTTTTCAGAAATCTCCCATACAGTTCTACACAGATAAATACAATAAGCCTTCCATAAAATTATGATTCTAGAGTTGTACATGTCACTGTTTGGAACAGCAATAGAAAATTTTAAAGGAACAAAAGCTAAATGTGCCTTACACCTTACTTCCTGGCAGATCTGTTCTACAGAACACCATACCGACTTCTCTGGAAAGCTTCCAGCCACACAGCAATCAATGCTCAAGGATTATTCGCACACAAATATCCACCGCTGTCTATAGCCAAGTACTCATTCTGAGCGGAGTGAACTGGAGCAACGTAGAGTGAAAAACAAGTTTGCCCAAGGTTTAATAGAGCAGCACAGTATCTGAACCCTGTTTCTCTTAGTCAAGTCTGAAGCTCCAGCTATTCCGCCACTGTGCTACTATGAACATGTGCGATGAGTAACAGGAATGCTCTAATATACATTTGTCATCAAACATATTTTGGCACACTACATGAGCATTGTTGATACAACAAAATAGAGAACTTAACTACTGATCTAGTAATTTCATTCACTTTCTTAGCGCAACTTTAAACATTGGTATCTACTAATGTAAAGATTCTATGTATTTAGAGAACAGTGCACTGACACTGCATGCGTTCAGATGCCCTTTAAATGTACATTAAATAGTTTGTGTACAGGATCATGTTCATAAATATCCAGACTGGGATCTCTGTTAACTATGTTTCCCACTTTTTTGACAGTTGACAACGTAGTTATTTTTAGGTGTCATGAATACGCACAGCCATTACAGTATTTTAACACATGTAAACATGTTCATATTGTCCTTAGATGGTTGTAGGTTATCATGATGTCACTGCTAATAATATAGTTACTTAATCCAATTCACACCACTTCAGTTCTCTATCATTCATATACACCCACAGATTTACTCTATGTTATTCCAGTAATCACTGTTCACATGTTCTTTAACTTTATCTTCTGACTGTCCCTCCATCTGCATCCTCCTCTTGAAGTGCTTCCTGTTTGTGTCAAGGTCCAGACTCTCTTCAATCGCAGCCAGTTCCTTCACACACGTCTCGCTGGAGAATGATCTCTGCTATCACCTCCTCATGACGTCTGCAGAATGCAATGGAGTAGACGAGAGAATACACATATGTTGTATAGATTAGCATGTACAACTGTAGCAAGCAGACACAGGCACAAAGACCTGGCTGACTCACTCAGCTGTACCACAAAACAGTTGTCAAAACACCAGATAGATTGGTTGATTATCCTTTTACATGCTCTTTACATTACATGCTCTTGCTTATGGATACTGTGAAAGTTTAAAGCAATATTCACACCTGCTCTTTAGTTATACTGTACACGTGAAAGGTCAAGATGCTCCACTCAAATGACAACATAACAGAAGAAACCAATCAACTTGGTCTTAACAGAAGATCAATGAAGTCCATTTGGGCAAGCACAAACATACACATTATTTTTTTAATTATTGTATTGTTTCATGGACAAACTGGGATTATTATGGTGTACACAGTGATCTTATAAAAAACAGACATTTTTGGATAAGAATACAAAGAACAAAATGTACAACATTGTCCACAGAAAACACCTGTTATATAGTCCACAAACAGCAAAAAGTCCATGAAGAATATCAACACGCCTCACACATAAGATCACCATCGTCCATTAGAAAGGAAACATGGTCCACACTGACCACCAATTTGGTCCATACAGAAGATTACCTGGGTCCACAGAAGATTTACATGGTTCACGTAGTCATGGCAACCATGCAGAGAAGTTCAATAGTACTCATGATAGAAGAACTTGAATCAGTTATTATGTTCCAAATTGCAATAATGATTCTATTAAGTACACTAGTTATTACTATTCTAGTTTACTCACAGAATCCTGAGGCTCAACCTCATCTTGTGGTGGTGCTTTCAGTAGAAGTTTCTTGTGAACTCTTCTAAAAATAACAAAGAAGTTCATTAGATAAATAAAGTGTACCAGAAATTATTTTATTTTACTCTATATTTCGTTGATAATTGACAATTCTTTGAGTTGTCTGTTTGTAATGTTATTAACACAAAGTACTGTAACTTTTAGACCCACCAGTCAAATGTAACATACTAGTATTGACACTTGCATGCACCCACCCCCCTACACACACGAGTGAGCGGTACTTGGAGTGAGAATCAGCGTCTCCAGACAAAAAAACATCTTGGTTACCTCGTTGCAAGTTGAGCCGACTGACTTTGCCGCCATTAACACGGGTAAAATAATATATATATATATATGTGTGTGTGTATATATTATATATATATATATGTGTGTGTCATGAACCGCCATGATGCTATTATATATTTTGTTTAAACACACTGAGGAGGGTCTCACAAAGTATTGATATGGAGTTAGGCAGAGCGTACGTCAATATCTGAACGCCTGCTAAAAGTCCTAAATAACACACTGCCTGGCTAGCCCGAATTGATTTTAATTTTTACCTTTATCTTCATGCTAGACGCGAGTTATATGAATAGTGGCGTTTGCTCCATGTGGAGACAGGGGGCGCATGCACCATCTCCTGTGTTTAATTTATATTCATTACTAGAAGGTAATGGTGTTTGCGCGATGGTGGAGTATTTCCAGAGTGCACTAAACGGTTAAACTAGTAATTATGTGTATGTTGTGTTGACATGTTATCCATTCATTTCAAACAACGCGGGACTGTCGTTACGTGACGTGCATTATTTCTGTGTGACAACCAGTTGAACGTTCGACGTCGAACTCAAGTTCGCGGGCATGTTATATCGCGGCTTCTAGATGTGGACCAATCTGAGTATTGTTGACATAATATATTGGTGTTTCGTTTTCCATAATCACCTTTGTCTTCGACCTGTTCATCTTCAGACCCTGATTTTCACTTTCATCAGCTAATTCCTGTGCATTAGCTCACATGGTTTATTGGTGCACATGAGTATGTCGTCAGCGAAGCGAAGATGACTAAGATATTCACCATTTGTCTTCAAGCCTATGGTTTCCCAAGTCAGTCATTGGAATATGCTCTCGAGTGCTGCCGTAACCAGCTTGGGCGATATTTTATCTCCTTATCGTACTCCTCTCCTGATGTTAACCTTGTTGCTTTTAACCTTTGTGTAGATGGAGTGTCATTGAGCTGTTGGTGTAGATTTCCTTCAGGAGTTCGATGTACACATCTTCTAGCCCCTCTTCTTGAAGGCTTTCTCGTAGTCTGATGTAGAGTGGGATATTGTATTCTCTGCACTTCTCCTTCAGTTGGTTTATGACGTGGATGTATAGTCTGCCGTTGTGTATGTGCTTCTGAACCCAGCTTGCTCTCGTCGCTTTTTTTGTCGAGTGTCTTCTCTAGCCTTTTCGTTAATACTTTCGTGTGTACTTTATTGATGTTTGATAGTAGACATATCGGTTTGTGATTCTTGAGGTCTTTCTTATTTCCCTTCTTGAAGATCATCACTATCTTAGTGTTCTGCCATACTCTGGGTATTCCTATTTCTTATTCGTTGAACGATATTCCAGAAAACACCTTCGACGGCTTAACTACGCCTTAAGACTTAATTTGCATTAGAAACCTCAATGAGCCCATATTTGGCTGCATTGCATATACAGACACATTTAAACACCGATGAGTTCGATCAACAACTACTCCGCTCGAGCGTCACTGTTTACATACACAATAAGCACGTGGACCTCAGTGTTGGGGT
>JAODUO010001200.1:127500-177500 GCA_025642075.2 Ridgeia piscesae | reverse complement strand
TGACCAGTCTCAACCAACAGGGTATCAAGTCACACAGGCCTAGTCTGCACATAAGCTTAATGTAGCTGTTGAGGTTATGTAACAAACATGCATACTGGTACGATACTACCTAGTCTTGCATTTCAGGTTTTACTTGTTTCATAAACAATCAAGAACTAACAAAAATATGTGCATTTACAAAACCAACAGATTAGGAAGCCATACACAATAAGAATCAACATGACCTCATTTAAAAAAATCAATATTATATTGAACTGTTTAGTGGTGTATGGTATGACTTAAAATGTGTTTTTGATAAATCAGTTCACATGAAAAACCATATAATGTTCACATTTGGAGGAAAAGTCAAAATATGAATAAAAACAATAAAACAATGATTGTGTATTGTTTTGTTTCTGATAACAATCAGTAGTACAGAAATGCACAATAACAAATGTCTTCAGTAGCATCCATCCAACTACCTGTACTAGGATTACTTGGCAGTTCTCGGGATAATTCTTTTTCCAGATCACAAACTTTCATTTTGCATATCCAAGTCAACATGTATGTTTACTTATAAAGACTTTTGTCAAACGTGACACATTGACTTAATTAAACCTGATGAAAGTCTTTTAATGAAAGTCATCACAGCTAAAGATACATCTTAACTTCGATACACCAAACGAAAATGTGTGATGTATATTCTAGGATGCTTTATAACGTTTGTAAATGTTAAAAACAATGTAAAGTATCTCTTGTAGAATGTTTTTATAAATTTGACATTCCGTACATTTTTGTGGGGGTGGTGGGGGAGTGTCTGTCTGTCCGTCACCTGGCCGTCTGTCTGGCATTGGCTGCATACAACACCGACACATGATGTGTGTCTGTGTCGGATGACACTGGAATGTCACTGTTGGTGTCATCGATATGTCACTGGTTGATGGCTGTGCAACTGTAAGACAGTTGACACAACATAAGCATCAAAGTTTTGCATTTTGTCTCTTCTGACATCTATATTTGGTATGTGCATTGTATATTATTATTATTATTATTAATAAATGTTGATTAACTTATTTAAACTGTACAATTAATCAATCAGTAAATCAATTTATTTCAAAACACACAACATCAGAAACAAAAGAAGACAAGGAAA
This sequence comes from Ridgeia piscesae, assembly GCA_025642075.2. Classification (NCBI taxonomy): domain Eukaryota; kingdom Metazoa; phylum Annelida; class Polychaeta; order Sabellida; family Siboglinidae; genus Ridgeia; species Ridgeia piscesae. The sequence goes on along the minus strand of JAODUO010001200.1, from coordinate 176,368 downwards.
TAATTACTTCATAATAAATCATGGGATATGATAGAAAAGTAATGACAAAATAAAAATGCAGAGAATATGACTACGTCTTTAAAAATATATCTACTCTGATTCTTATTATGGTCAAACAAAACCTGAGTTTATCAAATATTTCAACAAAACCATACCAAAGCTTAATACTCTAACCAAAAACTGCTACAGTTGATATGATATGAACAAATAACATGTAAATACCTGCTGAAGCTGCACAGGAACCATCTGGTACGTAACTGGGACACTGTCTGCAGATTGTCACAGGAGGACTGAAGTGAAGACAGATCTTGTCATTAGTCATAAGACAACATAATACAAGGGTGCATGTCATTATGTACAACATTATTTCAATCTAATAATGAATTCAGATTTTTTGTAAAAATAGTGAGGTCTAATTAAAAACACACTTATTGTTATCATCAAAATTACTACAAAATATAGACTGTATAATGCATAGAATATCACGGCAATTAATAGACAATTAAGTTATCTGTGAGATGGCAATTTTATTTTATTTTACCGTGGAGAAAACAGGACGCAGCTCAATGTATTCTGAGGTGAAGATTTGACATAATTGTTTTGTAACACCATACAATAGCTTACAAAAATTGTGAGTATTAAAATAAATATCCAATGTTGCTGAGAAAATAAAATTTCAGTTGTGGATTTCCATTTCAAAGTTCTGAATGGCAAGAACCTCAACATTATTTCAACCAAATAATGAGATATAACGTTGTGTGTGAAAATAGTGAGATCTAATTATTAAACTACTCCAAATTGTCACAGCACAATACACCAGACATACGACAAAGAGACTGCATTAGACACCGATTACCATTGCTAATAATGCACAAATAGGTTATTAGAGGACAATGTTATTGTCTTTCACAATATCGATGTAAATATGCTATTCTGAGATGAGGTTTTGACCTTTTAAAAAACTGGTTCAAAAGTCACCAGATCTCTGACATGAATATAAAATAAATAAAATACCTAATTAATGTTGCTGGGTCTAAAAGTTGATCTTCAACTTTCTTTTCAATAGTTGTAACGATAAGAAACTCAGTAAGAATAAAAAGTAGCTTATCTTTTAAACACAACACATCAGATTGAACAAATGTGACAAATGCTGGCCTACCCAAATGCAACTTGTCGACAGCAGAACCCTCTGGAAGAAATAAATGGAAAAATAATGTTATTTAATGTGCCAAACGTGCAACTAATGATTGAAAGAAAACATCACTACAAGACGTAGTTCTAAGAACTCTATGAAAGGAAAACATCACTGCAAGATGTAGTTTCAAGAAATGGTGAAGATTTACTGTCGATTATGCGTCGTATGACACGATTTGTATACATTGATCTCGAGATTTCATGATATGACAAGGAGCAATGCCATATTTGTGTCCTTATTAGTCTCCCAAGTGTCGCCTCCCAGTGTAGCCAACTGGTTTGTTAGCCATCAATGCATCAATCATATAACATGATTTAACAAAGGATAACAAGTTTAAAAAATAACAATCATGGTGTGGTGGTAGTGTGTGTTGTGTGTGTGGTGTGCGTGGTGCGTGTGGTGTGTGTGGTGTGTGTGGTGTGTGTGTGGTGTGTGTGAGTGTGTGTGTATATGTGTGTGCGGGTGTGGTGTGTGTGTATATGTGTGGTGTGTGTGTGTGGTGTGTGTGGTGTGTGTGGTGTGTGTGAGTGTGTGTGTATATGTGTGTGCATATGGTGTGTGTGTATATGTGTGTGTGTATATGTGTGTGTGAGTGTGTGTTAGTGTATATGTATGTGCATGTGCACATCTGCGTGTGCGAGTGTGTGTGTGTGTGTGTGTGTTTGTGTGTGGTGTGTGTGTCTGTATATGTATGTGTGTGTGTGGTGTGTGTGTGCATGCGTACATATGACATGCGTACTAATAACAATAACATACATGACAACATGAAACCAACAAGAGTTGGGACCGTGGTCAATGACCCTGGCCTGAGCTCCTAGTGAGGAAACAAACCTCAGTAAGAATGTTATTGAAAATCTACACACAGTGCCACACATCAAGTGACAGCATTGTGATCTCTGTTGTTTGTGTGAATGTACATACCCTGAGTCACTGTCTGTGTCACTCCCTGTAGCGTCAGAGTCATCAGTGTCATCAGATGAACCAGACTGTCTCGTATGTGGTGCACAATACTAAAATATTGAGGCTATTATTAGCAACAATAAAACAAAGTTATGATGTGAGATCATTAACAACGGATCATAGCATGGATGGCTCATGTCAGGCATAATTAAATAATTAAAAGAATATTTATTTTATAAAGCGCAATTTCCAATAAAATGCTCAAAGCAAGCGCTGTACATGATTAATAACCTAAACATACATAACAGATATATACAATAAACAGAAAACTAAAATATGATATAATAGTTATAAAAACAGTCAAATCATTTAAATCACGTCTTTCAAATAAACGAATAAAGGATTAGCCATCAAGTTATGTTCATTTTGGGAGGGGATCAGACATTATTCCCCCTAAGATAATTAGTACATTTACTCAATTAACATTTTAAATAAAATATTGTAAGTTGGAATTGGAATCGTCTTAATTTGGGTGGAATCAGAACAAAATTACATGGAACTAGACCCACCACAGCATGGGTGGAATTGAAATCAACAAATCTAGTTGGAACTGCATCTATCACAGAGTCGCTGGAGTCAAAATTATAACAATAAAGTTACTTGGAATCAGTGATGTGGAATCAGCCTCATGCCTGACATACCTGATACCAGATCATTTGAAATCCAGCATAAACACTGACAAAACAGGCGTTGCCCGGTTCTAGGTATTTCTACAGTGAAGGCAAGTGGTGTGAATTCATGGTAATGGTTAATTCTTCTAGAATTGCTCAATTAATCCAAAACATAAAAGAACATAACGTACCTGTCCAGACGGCCATGCTGACCAGCGGAACTGGAAACACATGTAAGTAACGTTTACAAGAGGCTGCCATGATATTTACTGTAGCCAGTTGCAGATAATACAAATGACAGTAAAACAAGAGTGTAATGGTTAACATGAGCAAGTGTCACAGTGCAAAAACTGGTTATGTAAACAGAGAAAACAACAAGTTTGGACAACTCATGGCTATAAAGGTAAGATCTTATACCAGTGCAATGTCCAGCCCCTAGGTCTGTTAGACCTTCTCACACTCCTCCTAGCTGACCTGGTCAATCAGACATATTGACATCTCTGAGAAGCATGCAGCTTGCTACATTTAACACGTGAAGATATCCACCACTGTCTATAGCCATGTACTCCTTTATACAGCTCAATGAACTGGACCCGCAAAGAGTGAATGAACTTGCCAAAGGTTTGACACCGCAGCGCAAGATTCAAACATGAACTATCTAGAGACACTCCAATACATTTAGATCCTCCACTGCTAGACTTGTGTCATTCAAAATGAGGCTGGATTTATTTAGACCAGAACTAATGGATCATAGAGCTGATTCACTTCAGACCTGTGCCACCTTCAGACCTGTGCCACCTTCAGACCTGTGCCACCCAATTTCTTGTCCTTACATTGTATACATTTTTATGAAGACGTAATATAAATGTTTAACACTCTACTGCTTCTGAGGAGTTTTGTGATGGACATGAAAATTGATGATGTGGTGGTTTGTTTATGTCACAATCAAAACTATGCGAAAGATGTTAATATGATTAAATATATGAACATACTGCAACATATCATGTCCTAGAAGAAATGTTTGTAAAAGACTTTACTCTTGTATATGAAAGTTTATTCAGAACATTGTACTCAGAACTAACATTGGTAAGGACCAGGTTGTTCACGCTGTTATTTGTTTCGTTAAATACCGGTGCTAAATCAACCGATATTGAGCAAGATAGAATGGTATTGGTCCCATCCAAGTGATGGCAATTTGTTCAATGGTTCCACCATGTTTATATCCCACAATGCACCAGTTCCCTTTACAGTATCTCTGCTTAGAATGACAGGCCTTAGAATTGTAGAACTGTAATGTGACCAGAGCTGTAACAAGTACATTTATTTTGTACTTGAGTAAAAGTTAAAGTAACCCTAGAAAAAGCTACTCAAGTAAAAGTACTTCTAGAAAAATGTACTTGAAGTACAAGTAACAAGTAAAACATGTACTGGAAGTAAACACAAAAGTACTTTTCTCCTGAAACTAGTTCTCAATGGGCGATGCTGCCAACTGTTGTGAATAAAACAAAACATTCACAATTATAATTTAGTGTGTACACCAAACAGATATAAATTGTTTGCTATTTTTGTTGTTTTATGCATAACAAATTAATTTAACACTATGAACTATAATGGTGCAAACAACATCACATATTTGTAATTCGTTACAAGTCAAAGTACTTTAAAAAAATGTACTTCGTTACTCAAAGAAAGTAAACTTTTCCACTTAAGTAAGGTAACGAAGTAAATGTACTTTGTTACATTACGGCTCTGAATGTGACAGCCAGACTTTTGTTACAACTGCTTCAACAAGTGACCCAGATGTACATAAAACTATTGCACAATCAAAACAGCAGAACCTTACCAATCATAAATGTTTCATAAGGACTGTTCTCTCAACAGAATCATTCTTTTAAAGTTAAATTTTATTGTAATGATAATGTCCGAAGATGTACTAGAAAACTTATATTAACGACAGCTCTAATAAGAATTGTTTAACTTACCATATTTTTTTGGATCTTATTCTTGGCATCCAGTTCTTTTAAATCTTCTTTGGGTCTACATTTCTCTGAGGAGAGGGGAGGAGAAAATTACATCATTGTCTGCTAGTTACATCATAATGTTCCTACAGATCACAGGTGACGTACATAAGTTGCAGACAACAGATAGCTTTGGCCTTTGGAACAAACAGCTCTGAATAATCAACTTACAGAATTCTGGCGTTCAAATATCCTCAGAATAAAGTTGTACGACACAAATATACAAACATTCACATACAAACTCACACCCTAACACAACACACACACACATGCGCGTGCACGCACACACACAAAAACACACACAAGGACAAGAATAATGTAGACCCCATTCCTCAAAAACGCACATTTGACAGAATCACTCTCACCCCTCCACATCCTTGCATATGTAATGTCAATATTGACCCAAGCCCACTTGAATAACTTCATATAATTCAGAACAGGAAAATATAAAACGATACTTTGTGTGGGACAACTGAAAGGACTAACCGGGATGTTCCTTCAAGTAAGCCTCAACCAGATTGTTCACAATGTGGTTCTTGTTGAAACGATCAACTGTCACTCGACACTGAAATACAAAAATAATTCTTCACAAATGCAACTCAAAGATAATGTAACAAGTCAGAGGGTTCCCAAATCAGGAGTTATATGGCAGTGAGGCACAAAATCAGGAGTTACATGGCAGTGAGGCACAAAATCAGGAGTTACATGGCAGTCAGGCACAAATCAGGAGTTACATGGCAGTGAGGCACTAAATCAGGAGTTACATGGCAGTCAGGCACTAAATCAGGAGCTACATGGCAGTCAGGCACTAAATCAGGAGTTACATGGCAGTCAGGCACTAAATCAGGAGCTACATGGCAGTCAGGCACTAAATCAGGAGTTACATGGCAGTCAGGCACTAAATCAGGAGCTACATGGCAGTCAGGCACTAAATCAGGAGCTACATGGCAGTCAGGCACAAATCAGGAGCTACATGGCAGTCAGGCACTAAATCAGGAGCTACATGGCAGTCAGGCACTAAATCAGGAGCTACATGGCAGTCAGGCACAAAATCAGGAGCTACATGGCAGTCAGGCACTAAATCAGGAGCTACATGGCAGTCAGGCACTAAATCAGGAGCTACATGGCAGTCAGGCACAAAATCAGGAGCTACATGGCAGTCAGGCACTAAATCAGGAGCTACATGGCAGTCAGGCACTAAATCAGGAGCTACATGGCAGTCAGGAACAAAATCAGGAGCTACATGGCAGTCAGACACAAAATCAGGAGCTACATGGCAGTCAGGCACTAAATCAGGAGCTACATGGCAGTCAGGCACTAAATCAGGAGCTACATGGCAGTCAGGCACTAAATCAGGAGCTACATGGCAGTCAGGCACTAAATCAGGAGCTACATGGCAGTCAGGCACTAAATCAGGAGCTACATGGCAGTCAGGACACAAAATCAGGAGCTACATGGCAGTCAGGCACAAAATAAGGAGCTACATGGCAGTCAGGCACAAATCAGGGCTACATGGCAGTCAGACACTAAATCAGGAGCTACATGGCAGTCAGGCACAAAATAAGGAGCTACATGGCAGTCAGGCACAAAATCAGGAGCTACATGGCAGTCAGGCACTAAATCAGGAGTTACATGGCAGTCAGGCACTAAATCAGGGGCTACATGGCAGTCAGACACTAAATCAGGAGCTACATGGCAGTCAGGCACAAAATAAGGAGCTACATGGCAGTCAGGCACAAAATCAGGAGCTACATGGCAGTCAGGCACTAAATCAGGAGCTACATGGCAGTCAGGCACAAAATAAGGAGCTACATGGCAGTCAGGCACAAAATAAGGAGCTACATGGCAGTCAGGCACTAAATCAGGAGTTACATGGCAGTCAGGCACTAAATCAGGGGCTACATGGCAGTCAGACACTAAATCAGGAGTTACATGGCAGTCAGGCACAAAATCAGGAGCTACATGGCAGTCAGGCACTAAATCAGGGGCTACATGGCAGTCAGACACTAAATCAGGAGCTACATGGCAGTCAGGCACAAAATAAGGAGCTACATGGCAGTCAGGCACTAAATCAGGGGCTACATGGCAGTCAGGCACTAAATCAGGAGCTACATGGCAGTCAGGCACTAAATCAGGGGCTACATGGCAGTCAGGCACTAAATCAGGAGCTACATGGCAGTCAGGCACTAAATCAGGGCTACATGGCAGTCAGACACTAAATCAGGAGCTACATGGCAGTCAGGCACAAAATAAGGAGCTACATGGCAGTCAGGCACAAAATCAGGAGCTACATGGCAGTCAGACACTAAATCAGGAGCTACATGGCAGTCAGGCACAAAATAAGGAGCTACATGGCAGTCAGGCACAAAATCAGGAGCTACATGGCAGTCAGGCACAAATCAGGAGCTACATGGCAGTCAGCACTAAATCAGGAGCTACATGGCAGTCAGGCACAAAATAAGGAGCTACATGGCAGTCAGGCACAAAATAGGAGCTACATGGCAGTCAGGCACTAAATCAGGAGCTACATGGCAGTCAGACACTAAATCAGGAGCTACATGGCAGTCAGGCACAAAATAAGGAGCTACATGGCAGTCAGGCACAAAATTAGGAGCTACATGGCAGTCAGGCACTAAATCAGGAGCTACATGGAGTCAGCACTAAATCAGGAGCTACATGGCAGTCAGGCACAAAATAAGGAGCTACATGGCAGTCAGGCACAAAATCAGGAGCTACATGGCAGTCAGACACTAAATCAGGAGCTACATGGCAGTCAGGCACAAAATAAGGAGCTACATGGCAGTCAGGCACAAAATCAGGAGCTACATGGCAGTCAGGCACTAAATCAGGAGCTACATGGTAGTCAGACACTAAATCAGGAGCTACATGGCAGTCAGGCACAAAATAAGGAGCTACATGGCAGTCAGGCACAAAATCAGGAGCTACATGGCAGTCAGGCACTAAATCAGGAGCTACATGGCAGTCAGGCACTAAATCAGGAGCTACATGGTAGTCAGACACTAAATCAGGAGCTACATGGCAGTCAGGCACAAAATAAGGAGCTACATGGCAGTCAGGCACAAAATCAGGAGCTACATGGCAGTCAGGCACAAAATCAGGAGCTACATGGCAGTCAGGCACAAAATAAGGAGCTACATGGCAGTCAGGCACAAAATCAGGAGCTACATGGCAGTCAGGCACAAAATAAGGAGCTACATGGCAGTCAGGCACAAAATCAGGAGCTACATGGCAGTCAGGCACTAAATCAGGAGCTACATGGTAGTCAGACACTAAATCAGGAGCTACATGGCAGTCAGGCACAAAATAAGGAGCTACATGGCAGTGAGGCACAGAATAAGGAGCTACATGGCAGTCAGGCACAAAATCAGGAGCTACATGGTAGTCAAGCACTAAATCAGGAGCTACATGGCAGTCAGGCACTAAATCAGGAGCTACATGGCAGTTAGACACAATTGTACGTAGAGTGCACAATGATCAGCAAATCATTTCCCTTTTTTGAAAGATCCATTCATTTGTAAGTGAAGCTTCTGTATAATGCAGTGAATGAACAGGCAACACCAAACAAGCAGTGAACATGTTTGATTAATCACCACTCGTCAGTCTTGTTTGCAGTCAAAATATAAGTTATATTCAGTGTTATCATTCTCCAACTTGTTTTTCCTAACCACTTTAAAGAATTGACCATAACATCTTCATATTTGAATGATGAAATATCATTTTTCATTCAATGTCAATGTCTTGTATGTGCTGTAGGGTTAACGTTTAACATCATTACTTTAGTTACATTTAGGTACACCGGGTATACTACTTTAGGTACACATGAGAAATAAACATAATTGTGACATATTAAGTTCCTTTCTGAAATATCCCATCTTCTAAATAAAAAATTCCATTCTCAATGTATCTCACTAAATCAACTGACTTCACACAATTATTGCATTGGTCTCATATAACTTATCTTAAATACAAATAAAATGCTTGTTATGATCAAATAAATAACCATTGTTCATATTTTACATACATTTTCATAGTTAATGGTAGTTTAACTAGGAATTAAGGTTGCCACCCATCCTTTAAAATACAGAATATTCCATATTTATTATATAAACCCACATGTTTCTGTGGGGAAGGCAGCCACGCTACTAAGAACATAACATACATATATACATATATATATATATATATATATATATGTATATATATATATAATAGTATATATATATATATATGTGTGTGTGTGTGTGTGTTCCACATTGACCACCAGGGGGCAGGGCAGTGAAGTGGAATGTTTTGCCACTTACCGAGGGGCACTTGTCTGACTGCACCATCCAGTCTGAGTAGCACCCGGAGCAGTAGGCATGCATGCATGGCTGCAGGCTGAAAGCACAGGCAATGTGCACACATTCACATCTCGTCAAAGCTCTAGGAAAGAGGGACACCATTGGTGCATCATAATAGTCAATATTTAATACTATTACATTGACCATGGCATCAATAGTTCTTGTTAAACAGTTAATGATATATTCAACTATCATCAGAAAGAATTCACTCCATCGTGTAACTGACATAATAAGGCTAGTCCACTATGTAAGTCAATGTACTGGGTATTACTTTCCTAAACATGGTAAACATTAACTTTATTTGGTAATTTCACTTATTTATATATGTATATATTATATATATACAGTACATATATAGTCAACAAAATCTGTGTGTTGTTTGTTGTGTTGTTGTGCTATTAAAAATGTGTGATCCACGATTGTGCTCTAAACCTATGATGTGTGTGTGTGTGTGTGTGTGTGTGTGTGTGTGTGTGTATGGGGGTGGTGGGTGTGGGTGTGTGGTGTTGTGTGTAGTGTATGTGTGTGTGTGTGTGTGTGTGTGAGTGTGTGTGTGTGTGTGTGTGTGTGTGTGGTGTGTGTGTGTGGTGTGTGTGTGTGTGTGTGTGTGTCTGTGTGTCTGTGTGTCTGTGTGTCTGTGTGTCTGTGTGTCTGTGTGTCTGTGTGTCTGTGTGTCTGTGTGTCTGTGTGTCTGTGTGTCTGTGTGTCTGTGTGTGCGTGGTTAATAGCATAGACATGTATAGTAAGACAAAGAAACAGACACACACGTACCTGATGCAGTCATGCAGAATCTCCTGACATATGGCACAGGTGAGAGTCTCCTCAAAGTCATCTCTCTCACTCTCATTCTTCTTCTTCTTCTCTGTCGTTCCGCAGTTACCGGTAACACCACCAGTGCTGCCACCTGGAACCGGAGTCTTCTCGCCCCGTTCTTCTGCAGTTACCCTGCTCACCATACCCTTGCTGGTTTCCGCTTGCGACAATCCCAATGAATCGGAACCGTCGCAGTTCACCAGTTTCCCACCAGGGGTCTCTCCATCACCCAAACTTGGAGTGACGTCCTGTGTTGACTCTGCCCCATCCCCTGTGCCCTGCCCTGTGTGTGGTCTGGATATGTTTGGCTCTGTCTCGGGCAGACAGCTCTCAGTCACGCCAAGGTCCCGTGTAGGTGACAACTGGCAGTGACGCTTCACTGTGTGTTCCTGTCTGTCTGTCTGGCCGGCGAGAATACATTCCTACAAACCAAGTCTGAACAAATGAAACTTGTGGATGAATTCAACAGGGCCATATCACTAATGAGCTCATAATACAGACTTTGCTCTTTAAAATAGATATCGCTGTAACAAGTCTGCAGTCAGCACCAGGATTCAGCCACTGGTGTCTCATGGAGATAATGTCCATAAAGCACCAGGATACAGCCACTGGTGTCTCATGGAGATAATGTCCATAAAGCACCAGGATTCAGCCACTGGTGTCTCATGGAGATAATGTCCATAAAGCACCAGGATACAGCCACTGGTGTCTCATGGAGATAATGTCCATAAAGCACCAGGATACAGCCACTGGTGTCTCATGGAGATAATGTCCATAAAGCACCAGGATTCAGCCACTGGTGTCTCATGGAGATAATGTCCATAAAGCACCAGGATTCAGCCACTGGTGTCTCATGGAGATAATGTCCATAAAGCACCAGGATACAGCCACTGGTGTCTCATGGAGATAATGTCCATAAAGCACCAGGATTCAGCCACTGGTGTCTCATGGAGATAATGTCCATAAAGCACCAGGATACAGCCACTGGTGTCTCATGGAGATAATGTCCATAAAGCACCAGGATACAGCCACTGGTGTCTCATGGAGATAATGTCCATAAAGCACCAGGATTCAGCCACTGGTGTCTCATGGAGATAATGTCCATAAAGCACCAGGATTCAGCCACTGGTGTCTCATGGAGATAATGTCCATAAAGCACCAGGATACAGCCACTGGTGTCTCATGGAGATAATGTCCATAAAGCACCAGGATACAGCCACTGGTGTCTCATGGAGATAATGTCCTTAGTAACAAGGCAAAGTGGACTTCAGCATTTAGAAACATACCTTAAATGTAATACTGGTTACAGTTTAATGATGGATTTTCCTCACAAGCTATGATCTTAGTGAAACAGTCTCTACAACAAGGTCAGGGGCTGCTACTTGGTTGGCTTCTCAAACTGGAAATTTAACTACGTGATAACTGGTAATTCAGTTGACAGTGAGTGACCAACAACAAACATCTTTGATCACCTTGTGTCACCTACTCTTCTGATTGTGGTATATGGAGTGTGGTATATGGACCACATTTGCATTTTCCATAGGCGACCATTATAATGTTTCCTTCATTTCCTACTAATCTCGGGGAACTCTGTTATTGACAATTTCACAGCATATTTACCCTCCATAGACAGAAGTTCTGAAAAATTTGTGAACTTCTCATACCTCAGGCTCCCACAAACTTCTTTCAAACCTTACACCCCTCCATTTCTGCTTGAGCCACCCACAGATTGCCCCTGATTACATCAACAAGCAAAATTACAATTGTATTACTATGCAGAAATGCACCGACTGACAGCTCTGATGCCATGCTGCACGAAAACATCATTTCTAATCACTCCACACTACATATGTTCTCACAGAAATTCAGACAACCTGCATAATGCTGGTTTTATAGGGTACTCTTTGGTCTGGTAATGGCAGACGAGCACCTTATTGTGGTCTTACATCATATGGTACACAGGATAACTATTCCTACTGTACTGTAGACAGGTACTGTAGACAGGTACTGTAGACAGGTACTGTAGACAGGTACTGTAGACAGGTACTGTAGACAGGTACTGTAGACAGGTACTGTAGACAGGTACTGTAGACTCAGTGGTTCAGGCACTATGAGAACCCGGGTTTGAATCCTGGGCTGTAGTGTGAAACCTTGGGCAAGTTTTCCCACTCTATTGTGCTCCAGTTCACTCAGCTGTATGAGTACCTGGCTACAGACAGTGATGGATATTTGTATGTGCAGCCTTCGTTCATTAATTGCAGCGTGAATGGATGCAGGGAAATAAAGTGTAAAGCACTTTGACATTGCCTGAATACTGGATACTGCTCTATATAGCCACTTACTGGATACTGCGCTAGATAACTTAACTTTAGTCTTATATAACAATTGATTCCTTTACTTACTTTTACAAGTTCAGTGAACTGAAGCAATGCAGAGTGAACACAATTGTTCAACAACTTACCCGCGGTCTTTTCTTGCCACTCAAAATAGAACCATTCTCAGCATCTTCTTCCTGGCCATCATCAGCATCTGGACCAAAACAAATCAATGATTTAAATTTGTATGAATTTGTCTAGCAACAAATATGTGTTAGAGCAAGGCATTTAAAAATGGCAACATTTTCATTATTTCCAACATAATTTACTTTGATGTTGCAGAAGCTGGACCAACACAAGTTTACATCATGGTGTGAAACATTGTTCTTTGTTTAACATGAATCCATGAGATTGATATAACATTCAAATATCAGATCATTTGATTTTACATTCTGGTTAATTTATTGTGATTTATACATAATGTCAGTAAACATTGGCTTTGGTAATATGCCACGATACACTGACCTATACCAATTAAATATTTTTAGACATGCACTGTCATTATGAGTTTCTAGTTTTATAATATCACATAGCGAATATATTCCGGAATACATTGAAGCAGCTGGAATACAAGAAGTACACGCATAATTTTGGCTATCCATTCTTTACACCGCCTTTAACTATTGACTCTGACATAGTAGTGGTACATCTATTTCCCAAATCCACCAAAGCTGACAGAAATCAATAATTTCGGTTGGGCTTATATTGAGATTTTAGCAAGGCGAGTGGCTACTTAGACTGATGTCATACGAGAAGGTCGATCTGATGGAAATTTATTATCGGAATCAAACGAATTCTCAATACAGCTGTACTATTAGTAATCTTATAAATAAAAATTGGTCATATTTTCGAGGGTCTATCATATGAGCTTACATGGTAATGTTGCCTCTAATGTTGCTTCCAAGTCTGAGTGACTACTTTCCCACGATGTGTCGTCTTCCTCTTGTTTTAGCTTGTCCAACTCTTGGAATAAATATGACACGTCTGCAGAGGAATATTCACAAATACAGGACAATATCCATGAAAATCTATCATCACTTTTGCGATAAACTTGCATTTATTTATGTGCATGTTTTGCACATCTAATAGTGGTCAAAAAATCTCAATTTTTTAGGACATGGTGGTTGTGTCGACTATGAGGCAGAACCATTTTTTACATAATATATTGTTCTCGTGTGGCACTATACAAGACATAAATAGTAAACAACAGTAAATGCATATTCATTACAGTTTAGTCTAAGTTTTACATGGATGTAATATTACAGAATAACCTCAGTGAGGTTAATGTAATTTGTTTACAAATGTCAACAACAAACAAACTGGGCAGTGTGATAAACTCACTCTGTTGTGGGTCATTGATCTTATGGACAATGTAAATCTCATCTCCATGCTTCAGTTGCACTTTCTGAAAATAAAGCATAATATCTGATGCACAAAATATGAAGTAAAATTGTGTGCAATTTGTTCACTTCAATTTCAACTATGAATCGACTTTTTCATCAGTGTATTTGGTTTTAAATATACCACATCTGGCACCATACCTGCAGGACTAAAAAGTAGTTTTCATTTTGAATGATCAATAACTGTCAAATTCCAATTAAGAGTCTGTTTGCCTTCTCGCTAAACAATCACACCATCAATTGTGCAAAAGGCATGAATTTATACCACCTAAAATAGTCACTTTTCACTTCAGAATGTTAACACGTTGGATTCATTAGGTGTGACATATTCCATCAAAACTGTAATTCCTCCACTCACGCAGCGATGAAGTTTCTCTGAGATGTTAACCAGTGTTCCATTGGTGCTGCAAGGTAAATATAATTATTTTTAAATATTACAGTCCTAGAACAGAAATATATTAAAACTGATTGTAATTAGTGAAATACACTCGATGCAATCAATAGAATCTTGGCTGAGCTAGGAATAAAAAGATTTGAATAAACCTCTATTAACACATCTTTAGACCATCATCAAGTAAAATGATACTTTGTTATCCTGTTTTAAACAAACCAACTTCAAACAGACGGGCAACTAACATAATATCAGTACATAATAGTACAACTGCTATTGTTCTTCAGCAACCCTCCCTCTCACATGAATCTAACTAGTGTCACTAAATACTGAACATGAGAAAGAGATATGTAAGCCATCATCACTGACAGTCTGAGAGACACCAGTTACTGATGATTTACTATGGAAATGAAACAAATTTTTTGTTTAATCAGATAGTTACTCACAATATGTATTGGAGTAAACATTTGCAAGACACTCAATAAAAAGTTTGGACAATTTTTTTGAAATCTTAGCACATTTTTGGGGTTCATAATTTAATAGAAATATACTATACGTGGATGACAAAGATCTATACAGGGATGCATTCTTTATGGAAATGTTCTTCTCCTCTTGGCACTCTTGGCTCAGGGGTGAATTTGGGCATGGTTTCAGTACTAATTTATCAAATAACAACTGATCCCTTGCCTCTTGTCTTCAATCCAAACACCCCCAGCGCTGTCTCTCTCGATCACACAATGCACCGCGGACACAAGTCGATTGTCTGGCAAACTCAAGTCTGTTCCTGTATGGTTGCAACAAAGACATTTACCTTGTCATACCTTAAGATGTCAGTATTGTCAAAATGTGGCATTTGGCAATAACAGTGGATGATCACTCCAGCCTTCACTCTACCCCTGCCTGGCACATCCTTTTGAAAAATTCCTCTTGTAACGTCAGCCAATGAAATCACCCACAAGGAGTGTGGTCGGCCTCCAGCATACCGGGTAGCTTTATGTAGAGACCCATCCACCCGTCATTTGGACGGGTAAAAACGAATATGGACGGGTAGAAATATGGGTAGATGGACGGGTAAAAAAAAGTAAGGAGCAAAGAAAAGGTCTTCCAAAACCGTAGATATCGTTAGTTATGCCTTGAAAGTGAGTGAAAATGGTGTCACGTGTGTGTTTGTACAGTGTAGTCCATTTCAGGTCACCAGACACATTTAATAGTTTGTAAACTGGCTTAACAGTTAACATCCATGTGTCCATCAAAACATGTGTGACTGGCAATAATTTGGTCCTGCATAAGGCCCTGACCTCCAGTCATGTGATACAGTTGTAGGTCATTTCAGCCACATACTGCTCATGCTACATGTACAGGCAATGTGTACGTAGAACAATAATGCGTCATTATATTCAGATTTTCCCTAGTCGTGTGTCCATCTTCAAACTTGTGTTTTCATTGTTGTAGTGCCGGTAATTATTTATTCACGACGAAAATGAAAATGTTGGTAATTATAACGATGACATATATTTCAATTTTTTTATTATTGTTACGACATGTGAAAACAAATTGTGATTTGTCTTGATAAATGAAATTTAGAAATATACGTCGTCTTATATAATTATATACTCTTACTTTGACTTAATTTACATGTTTATTGCGGCAGAGTACTGTCATTCACTCAGTCATTCGCACTGCCAATCCAGTAGTAGTAGTAGTAGTCATGCCAAGTGACGCCAATAGTAGGGAGGTCAGACTGATTTGCTGCCCCTTCTGATAACATGGAGAGACCGGGGTCCAGGTTTAGTGGCCATAGTTTATAATCACGCAACATACCCGTTCGTTTATAATTTTGCTCATGTTGTTATAATGTCAGTCCATGATTCTATGCTGATAGCTGATTTTTTTGTGGTGCTTGAGAGTGGTTAATGATTTTCTTCTTCTCAGTGTCATATTTTGGTGTTCATTGTTTAGGCCTGCGGCCATGTTGGATCATGCTGACAGGCACCATCTTTCAAATTATTTGCGAGATTATGTTAACGAGTACGGCCATTTTGAAAGTTATAAATAAATAAAAATAAATGAACGTGATCGTACAAATATCATGATAATCCGTTGATAAAAAGTTGTAGTAATTAGTCAGTTAAAATGGCCTACGTTTAACGATGTTTTGTGACTATTTAGGTGGATTCAGCATGATTCATAATTTCATATGCAGAAGTGTAAAGAATTGTGTGGACGATAATATGATTACAAAGATGGCTTACTAACTGATAGCACAAATGTGCACAAATTCCGTTTATGAAGCCCCTGTCTCAAAACACATCGCCATTTTGCCTTGTTCCCCGTGCGCGCGATGCATTATGGTATACAAAGCACTCTGATATCGACGTGATTGATAGCGGGTGTCTTTGATTAATACTATTATTAATAGTTAGCAAGTACTTATGCTTGTATATATAACTGTGTAAACTAATTAATTACTGCCATGTTTAATGTAGCTAATTTATATTAGTTTGTTTATTGGTATTATTTTCCTTTTTTTAGCATACTATTCATACTTTTGTGTGTTGGTTTAGCTACATTAAATGTACTAATTATTAAAATTGATGATAATTTATCATTAATGTTTATACAATTATATTAAACATGACTTTGGTTTGTCGTTACTGGGGTATTCTTTCGTGATAGTTTTACATGAATTAGTATTTAGTTTTGAGAATATATGTAATTTGTACAACATTGTTGAAAAATTATGATACATTATATTACAGGGTTCGAAATAGTGGTAGCCCGGTAGCCCGAGGCTACCAGTATAGCTGTCGGGCTACTACAGTTGGAGGCAGCAGTAAGCCGGTGGTCTACCACAGAATCTGGGTCACTGATGGCCTAATCATCAGTGCAGGTCAAGTGTCTGAGACGACTCAATGGCTTCCATTGGGTTGAAACAATTGTATCCAATTAACCACTTCAAAGACATGTTTGGCGCAATGGGATCATTTTGATGGTTTTTTCGAGGTGCGGGCCTAAACTGCAAAAGTACCGTTATTTCTACCCCTGTATTATATTAACTGAATAAAAAAATTAGGTATGTATTGGCCTTCATCAATATCAGTATAATTGAAAAAAGTAAATGTTCAGAAAAATAAAACAATTTAAAAATAAAATTGCAGTTTCATTAATATTGAATCTATGTACTTGAAGGCAGCACCATTGGCATTATATTTTATATTAGCAAACCGTCAGAAAATGTCATGAAATTTGTAACTTTAAACATCTGTAGTTTGCTTAATATTTCACGTAAATACATGAAACAACTACTATTATACTTCTTATAGTGATTACTACTAGTAAAATTTTGTCCGACCACATTACCAATAGGAGCCAGGTCTGGATAGCATTACTATTAGCAGTCCGAAACTTGGCGATAGGTGTTTCTGTTCTGACAAATTTGCAGTTAGACGACGTACCTGTCTTTAAACGACCGATGATAAACTTGTCTTTCGTAAGGAGTACAGGGTCTGACTCTAAGTCGGTGGTAGAAACTAACTGAGCCCAACCCTCTTCCATCTCCGCTGGCTGAGTCAATGTTTCTAGCACACTTCGATCTCCCACAACACAGCGCACTCAGCAAAAATACCGTAACACCCCGTGGCGCCACCTACTGATAAGGCTAGGTGTTATGTCGATTCTCGAAGTGCCGTGAGGTGGCAGCAGGGCGCGAGTCGGCTAAGCGAGGTTACGCGAAGAATTAGCCTAGCTTACTCATTGAACCAAACTGTTAAAATTATGGGAGAGGCACCGGGTGTGTGTCTACCAAAATGCTTCATGATGTGGCGTTGTAGCGAAAAATATAGCCTCGATTACACAAGACTCCGTGCGGTGGCAGCACCTTTCGGCGACTAAGCCTACGAAAAGCAGGGTGACGAAATGACCTTGTGCTGGTGTACAGATCTTCGCGGGGAGACGTGTCATAATGTAGCAAGGGCCCATAAAAACATGCCGCTGTAAAATACTGCCGCACCGACCCTTAATTAATTCACATGTTCAGGCTTGCATAGATTAACAGAGGACTGTCATGTATCTACAAGGGTGATTTGTGGCAAGCATATTTTTAACTAACTTTTTAACAAATAGCAATTGGTTTATACACCAATTATGAGTTTCAGTTTGTAAATTATTCGTGCTGGCTACAGCTGACAATGCATTAGTTGGCTAGCATCTACACATTTATAATCCTGCAAGAATCACGAGCATACAATTACGGTACAAATCCTGTCCTCCGACAGCGGCATAAATAATTATGATATTTCAGTCGTTGCTACCTTATACCACGTCTCCCCGCGAAAACATGACCCCGCAGTGAGTCATGCTTCTCTGGTTTTTCCATGTGGTTTTTCAGCAGCGCGCGAGGATTTCTTTTCAGAATGCACCGGTGCCTGAATGCCCCACTACATGCATGGATGCCCAAAACCCATGGATGCAATGCTCCAACCGCATCCATTCTAGTTCATAATGTTGTTACTTTATACAATGTGGATGAAGTTGATTATTATAATATACAACTGTCCTACAACATAAATGTCATGCAGGTTAAAAACATTAAGGACATTTAATGGAATTGAAATTTGGTTTGTTCACGAAAAAAGTATCGGTTCTACACTGCCGCTGTTATGTTGGTTAAACAAAATATAAATTGTTATAAAAGTGCGCAGTGCCTAAACGTCAATTAAGAGTGGCCAACCTTTCCTTGAGGGTGTCTCTGGTAATGGGTGAGGCTCTGCACTCGTGCAGCTGGTTCCATGGGCAGATACCAGCCGGAAATAAAGAGAGCTTAACGACGTCAGTCCTGCGAAATAATAATAATAATAATAGGCAATGGGGTAGAGCAGGCTGTGACCTCTTGTTGTCAGAGTAGACAGGCGATCTTAGGTCATTTGCTCCAAACAGCCAAAACTTGAGCTAACATGTGAGTTTGTGGGCTTGCTTGTACAAGTGCGTGGCGGGTTGTTTGTTTCTTTGTTTATATGTTGGTGTGTTTGTTTGTTTGTGGCTTTGTTTGTTTGTGGGTTTGTTTGTTTTACAATTTTTTTGAGATGTTGGGTGTTGTGAAAGGGTTGTGTCCGAAGGGATATGCAGGCACTGCGGATCACCCCGGAGGATGCCCAGCACAGAAATTCTGGAAATGAAGAATTCGGGCCGCTAACCCCACCTAGTGGGAAAAGGCGAAGCTCTAGAAGAAGAAGAAGGTGTTGAGAAAGGGAGGTTCACGATTGCTGTTTGAAATGCTATAGGGGGTTTTCTACTTAGGTCATTTGTGGTGGATTATAGTGTGGAGGAAAGTGGCTGCAGGTATGTCAATAAGCTCCCGTCGCTGGACAGGTTCTAGTTTTTTCATGGGTGTTTGTCTTGGTATGGGGGTTACATGTTGAGCTGATGTACGGGTTTGACAAACACTGTGCCTTGATCTGTGTTGGGAAGGTATATGGAGGTTCTTGTTTGCATCCTTGGTACAGGCCAATGACATCAATATGAGCATCTGAAGTGATCGACGATCCAACATTACAATGCATTCCAATGTTGTATTGTAACTACAATAAAAACACGTGACAATAAAGCTGATCTTATCTTATCTTTAAAATAAGTGTAGGGTCGGATGAATAATCTTCTACTAGTACCTGCTGGCCTCTATGTGGACCCACCGGGGGCGGTTAATTCGATCTCTCTGATATCGATGCTGTAGTGTTGCAGTTTGACACCGAGTATCTCGTGGGACACCTTTCAAGTCCAGGAGGATCACATCAATTGGTTCTCTTTTTCTATCGCAGCTGTCGTATAGTGTTAGGATTAGTTGACTTTCCCTCGATCTCCGGGCCTCTTCCCGAAACCAACCTATTGGTCGGACATGGTCTTGTACGTGTTTATCCAGGTGCTGCAAGGTCTGCACGACTATGAGATGATATATGCTTCTATCACTTAATATACGAGGTGAGTGATATGGGCAGATAGATGGCGGGATTACTGCGGTCTCCCTAGCTTTTTGTATATCGGTATGACGTTGGCTTGTTGTGGCCGGGGTCAGCGATGCCGTGAATATCAAAATAACAGCTAGAGCATCATTTTGTTCTGCAAAGTGCATCAGGAGTCTGGTTGAAGTATATTATTATCTCGCCAGTAATAATAAAATTATTATTATTAACTATATCAGTAGAACGTTTCCAAATGCTGGAAACAAGTAGAAGTAATAAATACATGACGTGTGAGCGATAATAATAACGAAACAAGTTGTTATATTAACAGAGTTACCATTATATTTCATAATGATTGATATATATATATATATATATATATATATATATATATATATATATATATATATATATATATATATATATATATATATATAGTGTTATTTATTAAAGTAAAGCCGAACCGAACCGACTACTGGAGCACAGCGACCAGGTCGTTATCACCAATGTGAAGCATTTCCGACAAGAAGTGATACACTGCGACTCTGTTGGTATTGGTAATTTCGGTTAACTATCTCTCTGTCGGCTACGTATCTTCGCTGAGAAGATAGTCTGGTGACAAATACGCTTTGCTTATGTAACTCTTACGTCGTGTCACTGCTTGAAGCTGTTAGACGTACGACATGACTGTTTGGATTAATTCCCTGGTTTAGGTATATAATAATACGTAATGTTTATAATGTATGTATCCTTTGAATAATGTACTTATAGTTGTGCTATTGTAAGATATTGCTAAATAAAATGTAAAAAAAAGAAATTAAACATTAACAAAGAAAAATGGTACTTTATGTTTATTTTATGTGTAACATTATTTCAGTATAAGTTTATTTTTTAATAGTTTTTACAATATAATATTATGTAATAAAATTGTGTCTTTATTTAATGTGTTATTTCAAATTTGGCCTTGAGCACCAACCAGCGTCTCTAACCTGTTCTGTGGTAAGGCCGCCCTAGCTGGCGCTAACTTTGGCAGAGCAATAATGTGCCATGTGGATGTGGGGGGGGGGCTAAAATGTGCTGCCACTTCACGGAAGCTAGGTAACCGAGACTATGCAGTTGGTGCATTGTTACTGGTGCATTCGGGCATAGGTACATTCCGCTGGGATTTCCCCGCACATTCCGCCACTAGCCATAACCACGGAAGGCATTGAGATAGTAGACTGAGCATTAGCGCTTTACAAATCGAACCAAGCAGTTAACATAATACTTGTTATACGTAATGGAACAGGTAGCGCCCATGGAGTTCGGGCAAGAGGCTACGACTGACCGAAGAATTACTCCACCGTCAGAGCCACTGAACGGCCGCGCAGCTCAAATGACCGAAAACCACAGCGGAGGATATGTTTTCAAAGTGGACGATTTGGACAGGTTGACTCGACTGTTCAGCCTAGGAACCGAACATGGAACCTGCTATGTAGACGACCAACGGATGAAGATAGAAAATGCGCAGTGCATCTCCAGACTGATCGAATCGGGACGTGGCGCCGAAGTGGTTAAAATGGCGATAGATTTCAGCGCCGAAGGTCGAACTGCCAAAATGAACGGCCTGATGCTAGCCATGGCAATGTGCGCTCGCCAGTCGATTGATCCACAAACGCAGAGACTGTGCTACGAACACTTGCACGAGGTATGTCGCACCGCCACACACTTGTTCATGTTCCTCACCTATTACGAAGCAGTAAGCCTTGGCGCCGGGTGGGGTCGTACCCATCGCAGAGCCATTTCCAACTGGTATAAGCGATTTGGGGAGAGCCCGCAGCAGGCGAAACGACTGGCGGTGTTGGTGACGAAGTATAAAAGACGCCAAGGATGGAGTCACCGGGATGTGTTGCGTCTGGCTCACACGAAACCACAAACCGATGACAATGGAGTGACAGCCATAATGAAGTACATCGTGAAGGGGTTTGACTTAGCCAAAGAAGCCTTGGGCTTGGCGAACAACGGCTTGCTTGAGTACCTTCAGGCTGTAGAAACCGTGAGAGCACAGAGAGACCCGAACACCGTCAATGTGGCTGGTGTGGCGGACATTATCAGGGAGCATCGCCTGGTTAAAGAACATATCGACACACAATTGCTGCAGTTCGCCGATATTTGGGAAGCACTTCTCGAACACATGCCGATGACCGCCATGATCCGCAACCTGGGCAAGATGTCATCAGTCGGAATATTGACGGCTGGTAGCAGGTCCGAGGAACTGATCATCACCCGGCTCCGTGATCTGGATATCCTGGAGAAAGCTCGCATCCATCCATTCAATGTGCTTGTTGCACTGCTGACATACAAGAAAGGGGTGGGTGATATCGGAAAGCTCGCATGGACTCCAAACACGGCGATCTTGCAGGCTTTGGATGAAGCGTTCTACCTGACCTTCAAACTGGTGGAACCAACCAACAAGAGGTACCTGTTGGCTGTCGACGTCAGCAGGTCGATGTTCTCAGGGCCAGTGAATGGCAGCAGCAGCGTCACACCTGCAATGGCAGCTATCGCTTTGTCGCTCGTCACAGCGAGAACAGAGCGCCGGTGTGAAGTTGTTTGCTTCTCGGCTGACTTGGTTCCGGTTGCCATAGGCCCTCACATGAAGCTGCCTGACGTAGAGGCCGCCATGAGGAATGTCAGCAGTGGTACAACTGACTGTTCACTGCCCATGTTGTACGCCTTGAAACACAAGAAGAAGTTTGATGTGTTCATTGTCTACACAGACAACGAGAACAATGATGGTTACATCCACCCCGCGCACGAACTCCAGGAGTATCGTACTTGGTCCGGAATCACCGATGCCAAACTCATTGTGTGTGCCATGTCCGTAACGGACTTCAGCATTGCTGATCCAAATGATGTCAACATGATGGATATGCCTGGGTTCAACTGGAATGGACCAGACGTGATGAGAAGTTTCATCGTGAACAATCGGCATCATCTTCAGCATCCACCCGACATCTAGATGCAGCTGCATGAATGCTGACATACTGCAGGAAATGTACTGTGGTTGGTGAGTGGACATCGGTCAGCAGGCAATTTGTGAACTGTCAGATGCCCTGAACTTACTGCTGATTGGTCGTCTTGGATCGTGGTCTCCGTTGACACCTGTGGGCGTGACTCGATGGTCGATAAAAGAACATACAATTCATTGTATTGTTGGTGACAGCTAGCAGTACATGTGTGGTGATTGCCGAAATTGTCACATTGAGACTGTTTGTAAATTTCTACCTCTACGCTATATATTGCAGGCGCCGAACAGCATTACTATTCCGGGACTGAGTAAGAGATTCGTGGTTATGAAAAACTGTACGCATTGGCCAATTGGTCAGTGCCAAATTGTCAACTGATAAGTGATGACAATGGACAGAATCCCGTGTGGTGTTAGACGAAGCAAAGGGCTATATATGACTGGTTTCTGAGCATAACAACTAGTTAGATATTTGCATAATCAAGATGGTACGATTAAGTCAAATTGGACATTATTAAGCATTTAATTGCACAAACAGTGTTTTTACGAACTGAATGAGTGAAGATTTACGAGCTGAAAAAGTGAAAGATTACTAACTGAAAGAGATGGATGAAGAACTGTGTAGAGCTATTGTGCATTGTAGTTACAATGTACTGTATCTGAAGAAAATGTGAAGATATATACGCATGCAACTATATTTACACTAACGATATATATATATATATATGTTACATATACTAACGATATATTTGTTACTGTTGATTATATTGAACGTGCCATTGGACAATGATGGCGTTTATGCCGAATACCAGTATTGCGCAATACTGGTATTCGGCATAAACGCCATCATAGCTTTACACCCGTCTGCTGCGCAATAGACGGGTGTAATCAGTCTAGCTGTGTGTGTGTGTGTGTGCGTGCGTGCGTGCGTGCGTGCGTGCGTGCGTGCGTGGTTTCCCATCTGACTATATGTTAACGGTACATGATACTTGTACCTGTTATCAAAGTGAAATGTGGTAGAAATGAATTGATAGTGACAACTGCTGTATATTTATATCAATATTTCAAGTTGTAACCAGGTTGGCTTTAAGAGAAAGTTGGGTACTGATATGTGCATACATGTCTTAAAGGAGATTGTTGGCAACTATAACTGTTTAAATGGAACTCTGTTCATAGGGTTCCTTGATACTTCCAACGTTATATTGTAAGAATGATGATATATTGGTACACAAGCCGAACTATCTTTGTACGTCGGTCTGAAATTTTACTTGATGGCTTTCATGTAACTTGTAGGTTCTCCACTCTTGTTTAATGTATATATTGATGAAGTTATGCATTCATAAAATGTCGTACGTATGTATGATTGTGTCTGTGATAAAGCCTTGAATTGTTATTTATACTTTAACGTACAATGAATCCAGTCTTTATTTGTTATTACCGTATTAGTGGTTTCGTTGGATTCCGCATACATCAAAATATCTCAAACGACCCCGAGTTCACGTTTTTGTGTCGTTTATTGCGAAAGATATTACGATTATTCAATTTGTGTTGACCAATGACAGCCATCTTGAATGTTTCCACTCGAAGTGAACGGGAAAAAATGGGAAATTTTGTTTAATCTAGATATGAAAAAGTCACAATGATATTGTAATAACATACATATAACCCAAAAACCATGCGTGCCAACCCTGACGGATTAACTGCACCATGAGTGTTGGCCAGGACTTGAACAAGACAAGACTACGAGAACCCTGCCGAATGTTGGAACAAGTAGAACTGTCGTGGTAATAAAGGTACTCGGAGATTGAATTCAGCGTCGAAGGTCGCACTTCTCGAGCACATGCCGATAACTGCCACGATTCGCAACCTATTGACAGCTGGCAGCAGAACTGAAGAACTGGTCACCACTCGTCTCCGTGATCTGGATATCCTGAAGAAAGCTCGGATTAATCCCGTCAATGTGCTTGGCATACAAGGGAAGAAAGGGTGACATCGGAAAGCTGACATGACACGGCGACCTTGCAGGATTTGGATAAAACCTTCTACCTGACCTTCAAAGTGATGGAACCAACCGACCAGAGGTACCTGTTGGCTCTTGATTTCAGCGGGTCGATGTAGTCTGGAAGCAGCAGCAATGTCCCCTGTCACTGTGAAGAAAGAGCGCCAATGTGAAATTGTTTGCTTCTCATATGACATGGTTTCACTTCCAATAGGCCCTCACATGACGTTGTCACCAATAGAAGGCGCCATGACCAGGGGCGTCGATCCGGTTTTAAAAGTGGGGGGGACGGGGGACCAATTTATATATAAATATATGTATGTATTTTTTATGTATGTATATAATTTTAATATATATATATATATATATATATATATATATATGGCTAATTCTAAAATAAACAAAGCCTTTATGTTTGCTATTTAAAATAGTTATGTTGGCTACATATAATTGAAGAGGGGCCATGGCTCACCCCAATCCCTGAAAATGTGTAGGGTAGACTAAGTCCATGGCATTATAGTCTTTCCCTTATAGTTCTACTAGTGTGTTCTATGGTCCGTGGTAACAAGATGCAAATGTTACACGTGTAGGACTTCCTAATCCCACCATTTGGCAAAGAAATTTTTTTATCACTCAAATTGGATCAAATTACAAAAAGTGCAGGAATCCACTGGTTCTGCCGTAAGCGATAATAATATCCACCAGGCTGCACTCCAAGGGGTGACAGGGCAAACCAAAATTAATAATCTATATAATGTGCTTGATGGCTAGTGCCTATTAATATATCAACACAAAGGTGCAAATTGACAGAGCCCGGCATGATGATTATTTACTAAAGTAAGATCAAGTTGCGCGCTGGTGGTAGGTCCAGCCAAGCAATATATCTAGTCGATTTTCTAAAGGGTGGTCGGAACTTCATATCGCGAGTTTAGTGTATAGCTAGTGCTGTGTAGCGGCCTGAGAGAGAGGAGTGGTGAGTCAGGCTACATGCCTCGCAATTTTTTTCTGAGCTTAAAAGTGCGGGGACACACTGAATAGTGGGGAGGGGTGGCGTCCCCCCGTCCCCCACCGATCGACGCCCGTGGCCATGACAGGAATCGGTTTTGGTGAAATGGATTATCCGGCCCATCGAAGCACAAGAAGAAGTTTTATGTGTTCATTGTCTATACACTGACAACGAGACCAACGGTGGTTACATCCATCCCGCGGAAGAATTTTAGGAGTATATCGCAAACCAACACCAAACTCATCGTGTATGCCATGTCCGTGACGGACTTCAGCATTGCTGATCAGGATGATGTCAATATGATTGACATGTCTGGTTTCGACTCAAATGGACTAGAAATGACATCATGAAAAATCTTCAGCCGGCACCAAACTCCTGAGCAGCTGTGTATGGATACTGAAGTGTTGTTGGAAGATAATATCGATAATATCAACACAAGGTTGCAAACTGATAGAGCCCGGCATGATGATTATTTACTAAAGTAAGATCAAGTTGCGCGCTGGTGGTAGGTCCAGCCAAGCAATATATCTAGTCGATTTTCTAAAGGGTGGTCGGAACTTCATATCGCGAGTTTAGTGTCTAGCTAGTCCTGTGTAGCGGCCTGAGAGAGAGGAGTGGTGAGTCAGGCTACATGCCTCGCAATTTTTTTCTGAGCTTAAAAGTGCGGGGACACACTGAATAGTGGGGAGGGGTGGCGTCCCCCCGTCCCCCACCGATCGACGCCCGTGGCCATGACAGGAATCGGTTTTGGTGAAATGGATTATCCGGCCCATCGAAGCACAAGAAGAAGTTTTATGTGTTCATTGTCTATACACTGACAACGAGACCAACGGTGGTTACATCCATCCCGCGGAAGAATTTTAGGAGTATATCGCAAACCAACACCAAACTCATCGTGTATGCCATGTCCGTGACGGACTTCAGCATTGCTGATCAGGATGATGTCAATATGATTGACATGTCTGGTTTCGACTCAAATGGACTAGAAATGACATCATGAAAAATCTTCAGCCGGCACCAAACTCCTGAGCAGCTGTGTATGGATACTGAAGTGTTGTTGGAAGTTATGTGAACTAGTCCAGTGATTAGCTTATCAAGTGCACAAACCTATGCACTGAACTGGAAGAAGATACGTCATCATGGATCATTCAGTATGGAACTGTTAAACACGTACAGTGACGAATAAAATAAAAACGACGTAGATGGTAGCAATGCGTTTACTAATTGCCCAAACTATGGTGCCATTGATACTTGCCGTTATTCATATTTTAAGTACACTATAATAGTATATAATTATATATATATATATATATATATATATATATATATATATATATATATATATATATATATATATATGCATACATATAACCAACCTGACCATATTTGCAGAATTATTTCCCTATACTTTTCTATATGAAAATAATTTGTGATTATCCTGGAGTAACATTAATTTCGAGGTGGGTGTACTTCAGGTGACCTTAATTGCGAGGATTGACTGCTATTAATGCATTCAGCAAGATTCTATCAACGCACGTTTGGTTATAAGCTGTGTGCTGTGTAATATTTGTTGTTGATAATTGTAACCACAATAGGCTGCATGTAACACAGGGGCTAAGTTATACAATGTCAAACTCAGTTGTATGAATGAGAACCTGGCTATAGACAGCTTTGTTTATGCACAGATAGTGTGTGAACTAATTGCTGTGCTTCCCAGAGAAGTCCCATTGAACTGTCAGGGCATACAGTATAAAGCATGTATAATTCTGCAGTATATGTATGTTGTAAAATAGCATTGTAAAACAGGTACCATACTAGCAAAACACCTGCCAACTTCTAAAAAAAAATATGGGAGTCCGTCAGTGATCAAGCATGCCCCACGTGGTAGATGCTGTTGGTGATTTGATCTGGGAGATTTCCCTGTATTTTGGGAGATGTATACACTCAAAACCTCCGAGAGCCCAGAAATTCCAGGAGTGTTGCCAGGTACTCAATGAGACAAAGAGTACGACATGTCTGTTATGCTGTTTTTTAAATCATTCACATTTGTATACATGACTACTGTGTACTCAACAGTGTTGTACTGATGTCAACACATGCCATATAGAAAGAGGTATCTCATTCATCCTCTGTTGTCAACATAGTTAACCATAACATTTATTTGTGACAGTTTATGGACAAGAACCACAGACAATTTCTTGTGTTCTTCCAATTGTAATTTTAATAACACATTTGTTCCAGTTACGCTTTCATAATCTGTAAACACCAATAACAAAAGCTAGGTAAGTGTAATTAAACAACAGAGAAATACTGAAAATGTGTAAAAACATAATTTATTGAACAAAATACTTATTACCAGTATGATTTAAACACGATTGTGAAGAAGTATATATTTCTAGGGAAGACCAATGTCAGACTGAAAATATAATTATAGTCATTTTATTCATGAAAGGTTGTCATATTGTAGTGGTAACGTACCACAAATGTTCATTGCCACAATATAAAATACTGCACAAATAACGCATTTACAAGTATGCTTAATCTTCATTTGTTTTTATGTCTGCAACCCACCTACACCATTCTGACTAAACTTTCAAGACAGGAAACCAGTCTACAATATTACATGATTGGTTGCAGAGGAATTTGTCGATAAAGCTTTCTCTGTATAAAAACACCATTTTTGAAAAGAAATTGCAAGATGACATTTATTGTGAAACAAACTCTTTCAGCGTTTTAAGAAAGCTGATATACTTCTTGTGTTCATAGGCTGTGCTCAACTCGATTAACTGGTCGACCATCGTTCCATCAACCCCGCGTTCCTCCATCATATTCAGTAGCATGTCGTACAGGTTCTGAAATATGAAAAAAAGTCATGTGTACTGAAAAACATACTTTAAATAAACTTTCCAATAATTTTCTTTGCAAAATTATACCTACTATGTAGCTAGTGGTAGAGAATTGTTGTGTAGCTCATAACGGATTTAAAGAACATCAACGTGAAACATATTTTTAAAATCCATAAAATACAATGGAGAATTGCTTTACTACAAGATTTTATGTAATAAAAGGAGATTTGAAAAAAATTCTGACAAATTGCTTTTAGTGAAACAACCCCGTAAGTAATAGGGAAATTGCAAAATCAGTTCTCCGAGAGTCACTCACCCCATCCATGATGGATCCCTGCACCGTGTACTCAGTCTCTCCCCACTCCCCCGCTTTGTCCAGAAACGTCACGTCTTGGATCTCAATAATATCCTCTGAAACACAAAAAAGTGCAATTTGCATGTCTCCAGGGTTTTATGCAGGACCAAATTATCGCAAGTCACACATGTTTTGGTGGACACATCGATGTTAACAGTTTAGCTAGTTTACAGACTTTAAAATGTGTCAAATGACCTGATATGGACGACAAACACATGTGACACCACTTACACTCACTTCTAAGGCATAACACACAGTATCTATGGTTTTTGGAAGACCTTTTTTGTTCCTTCATTTTTACCCGTCCACCTATATTTCTACCCGTCCACAATGGTTTTTACAACGGTTTTTACCCGTCCACATGACGGGTGGATGGGTCTCTGCATAAAGCTATGCAGGTCTCATTAATTTCACATGTTATGAATACGTGTTAATAGGGGACAGTATTTCCGCAGTTGTGTCTTGATGATTGCACATGACACTTAAACCTGTGACCCTGCAGGGTCATATAGCTGATAGTGTTTAAGCAAGTATTTTCCACTGGTTATGTTCTGTTAAAGGGCAGTGGCAGGCGTACATCATACACAGTTAGAACCTAACCTGTTGAATACTAGAATAGGAAGTTCTATTTTTGCTACACACAAGACAAGTACCCAATGATCTAGTATCCCCAACCGTAATAGCACTAATCCATGTCCCATATAAGCACCCCAATGATCCCCCTTGGTGTAAGTACTGTACCCCGTAATAAACTAGGTGTTTGAAAGTACCCTGTTTCATACAAGTACCTTAGTGATCACTGTCCAAAAACGTACCCCAGTGATCCCTAGGTGCAAGTACCCGTCCACATCTGGTGAGGTCCCATACCCTATGCAGGTCCCATGATCCCCCTTGGTTGAAGTATCTCAGTGACCCCTTTGAATAATAGTGAAGTCCATTGACACCCGGGGCAAGTACCACAGTACCCCCCGTCAATACCCATGACCCCTTGTAAGTACCCATGATCCCCCTTGGTGCAAACTACCCCATACACATGTGAAGTACCCAGTGACCCCCTTGGGTGCAAGTACCAGTGATCCCCTAGGTGCAAGTACCCCAGTGACCCTCTTGGTGCAAGTACCCAGTGACCCCCTTGGTGCATGTACCCAAGTGATGCATTAGCTGCACGTACCCCACGAACCCCTCCCACACAAGTGCCCCCCATGCGTGGGGCGTGTCCTACCGTACTGCTGGGCCTCTCCCTCCACCGCTTCGTCCGCCTGAGGGAAGACACACTGAATGGCGAGAGTACGACCGCCGTCCTTTGTGATCTCCACTGTGAAGGGTGGCCTCGACACCATCTGCAGCACCAATATTACAGTCAGGGTAGGTTTTATGCCAGACAGAAAGGTATTTGGGACAGGGCAGAAAAGTATTTCTGCCCGGCAGAAATGCTAACAATACATGACAAATTTGTCAGTTACAGGTAATTTTTAACAAATGTGTTGTTTGTTAAATTAGTAATAAAATGCCAATGCTGACCTTAGAAAAGACAGTGCTAAGGAATGCTATGATTGTGTGACGAAATGTGACAATTGAAGACAGTCTGGAGATCAGTATAGCTTGGTGCCAGCTTGGAGTCTGACTTAAAAAGAACAAAGGAGATATTGACCTATGGTCATTGTCAGGTGCTAATCCATTCTCTAGCTATGAGCAAACAAGATTATCAAAAAGCACATTCTGAAATGTTTAAAACATGGTGTGCAGAATGCAAATCGAAAGTAAAACTCTGAGCCAGGACTACAGGTGTTTCATCATGGCAGGGCTTTATGCAAGATAACATTATTGCCACTCACACATGTTTTGGTGGACATTGACCCCCTTGAACATATGAATGTTAATTGTTAAGCCAGTTTACAAACTTTTAAATGTGTCTGATAACCTGAAAGGAAATGACACAATTTTCACTAACTTTCAAGGCATAACTAACAATATCTATCTATGGTTTTGGAAGACCCTTTTTGCTCCTTAATTTTTTACCCGTCCACCACCCGTCCACCCACATTTCTACCTGTCCATATTCGTTTCACCAGTCCAAATGATGGGTGGACGGGTCTCTACATATAGCTGTGCATCAAGGGCTAAGGATTACATAACAGTAACACTATTAAATGCCAAGTGTTTTGGTGTTTCATGTCCTGTAACCCACCTGAGCATCCTGGGCATCCTGGGCTTCTGTGTTCTTTGAACTGTCATATTCAGGTGTTTCTTCGTCTTCCACTGAGTTGTTCACATTCAATGTCACCGTTACCCTAAGAAGATAAGACAACATCTTAATGGTACACACTTAGTTTTTATCATCAAATCATTGCAGATTTAGCTTATACTGTATTAAAGTGTTTATTTATGAACCATTTAAAATATATGTTTATGGGTACCAATCTTATTGTTTACTGTGTTTGGGGAAGGCAGTCAATATATTTTCTTCCTGCAGCTAATAAATATTTGATTGCATTAGTCATGGAACATATTTTTAACAAAAATAGCTTAAACTACCCAATAGTTGTCAACAAACTGATAAATGTTGTTCAATTCTACATCTACATGATTCCAATTAATGTAATCGTAGATCTAATAACCTTTTTTTAAATTCTTCTTAGACATAATTGTTAATTTTTTTATTTCCAGGATTTTGTTTGTATGTTATAAAAATGAATTAAACCTACTACGCACACTGGGAATATTGAAATAACTTTTTTCAAACTTACGTTTCGTTTTTCAGTTTCTTTGTCAATACAATAGAGGCCCCTTCACACTTGCCGAGTTCAAATCCTTCCACCTGTGGCAGTTTCCCAGGCGATTTTTCATTGTCAACTTCAAGTTTGATCTCGTCATCCAAAAACTGTACCAATTCTGTGTCACCTGTAAATAACAATTCTCTAAATTTGTCAAAATCATAAAACCTATGCGTCCATGAACCATCACAAACTTCAGTTTGGCAAACACATCACCCAGAATGACCAATTACAGACACATAACAAACTTGGGGAATCTACTCAATTAACAAGTTACTGAATATGAGCAACAGATACTGTTATCAAATAGTTTTGACATATTTAGGGATATGGAATTGTGTACAACCAACTATACGAGTATTTATCAGCAAATGGAATATTATCTAATAGTTATTATGGCTTCAGAAAAGCACATTCCACGGAATTGATTACTCTGGAAAAAAAATTGACACTGACACTCTTTCACAAAGCTTAGAAAACAATTAGATTCAACAATATCTGCTTTTCACCAATTGGCCGATTTCCATGTGCATTCCCGAACCAAAGCAGTATTGCTTATAAAATGAAGATATATCTAACATTGCCTGTTTTTAATTAACCTTTCTATGTGTCATGTTAAATTGAATGACTTCGGTATTCTATTCTCCAATGAAATGTTTTTCCAGTGATATAGTTAGTGATCATTCTTGTGTATTTTTCAGTTCACTGTAAAAAAAATGAGTAAAAAATAGTGGTGGATGTTTGTATAGACTGTCTTTGAGCAGTAATTTCTGCATGGTTGTAACCTTGCCATAGAAGCTGAGATGGTGTTCAATTGAAGGTCTGCCGGCAAAGAGCCATCCCGAGGATTGGAAACTGCACTATATCAGAAGAAGTTACCCAAGTTACTTTTAACATCTAAAGTGAAGATCCTTGCATGTGTATATGATGTCACACGCAAGAACAATATTTCTGTAGTAGATGCTCCATCAGTCCTATCATTTGAAGATAAAATTGAAAAACTATGGAGAATTCATCCTAGAAAAAATGATTTTACTGCACCACCTACTATGGCCTCTTGTGCCAGCTCTGTCTTGAGCATTGTTTTGAAACTGTGTGCATGCGTCTAAAGGTGACACAGTCCATAGTAGAAGTGGTGCAGTAAAATCATTTTTTCTAGGAAGATTTTATAGGAAGCAAGATGGTGGCGCCACCTGGTGGAGTTAACTGTGTCAGTAGTGAATTGGCGAAGAAAGCATGTTATTTACTTACACAGTTTGATCAATTTTAGGCATTAATTATTATTTTTTGATCACGTGACAAGTGCATATGCGTAGTACAGGTGTAGTAGATACAGCATGCGAAGTTTGGTCATCGTAGGTGATCATTTTGATGGTTATTTTGAGGTGCGGGCCTAAACTGCAAAAGTACCGAATTGTTATGCCCTAAACTGGCCTAGAATAATCAGGTATAAAAACATTATATTTGCTTGGGTCTTGGCTTTTGCATAGCCACAGTCAGGCATAGATGCACAACTATGTATGTGCAGATCTCTGTTGTGACATCTAGAGAATTTGCTTTGCTAACCGTGTAACTGCAAGCGTTAGAGTTGTAACATATTATTAACAGCGCCCCTGGCGGACGACGTATCGTATTTACTTTACAAAAACTTGTTTTAGATGGCGGCACTCTCTCCAGTCACCAAAACAATTGCAAGCTACAAAGATCGATGTTATTTAAGCTGTATATCCTTTCTATGATGCAAACCTGCAGTTTGGACGCCACGGACGTTCGACGTGACATTGACACAGCTCGGCCGAAGCAGTGTGGACGACCGGGCACCACACGTGGACCACACGCTGCCGGATAAACATCGAATCGGGAACTGTGACAAAATGCTTCCGACGCGTCCCGTCGTGCCAGCGCGACACAGCGATGTCGCTGCGATGCGAATAACTCCAGCGAACGACATGTCCTTTGATTTAATTTGTAGCGTATGGAAAAGTCCTGCAACACCGCAAACTGTTTCGCAGCAAAGGTCGTCTTCCTCTAGAATTGTATCTCCTACAGCGAAGAGTTGCACTGCAACGAAATACTCGCCAGGTGGCGTGACATGACTAATTTCTACAGGAAACCTGAACTTTTTTGATATAATGGTTATCCACAACAATTCCAGTTTATATATTTTAGCCTATTTACTTAAAAGGAAGTTGTATGTTTGGTTTTGCATAATTTTGGCATTTTTTATACTTGATTAGTAAAATCTTATGTAGGCCTAACCAGGCAGGCCTGCCTGCCCTTAGCAAAAAACTTTAAATTTTCTATAGAATATTCTATACGATTTTTGCTTATAGAAAACTATAGGATTTTTGCCAATAGTTTTCTATAGAATATTCTATAGGATTTTTGCTTATAGAAAACTATAGGATTTTTGCCAATAGTTTTCTATACAATATTCTATAGAATTTTTGTATATAGTTTTCTATAGAATATTCTATAGGATTTTTGTTTATAGTTTTCTATAGGATTTTTGCCAATAGTTTTCTATAGAATATTCTATAGTCTTTTGCGTAGTTTTCTATAGAATATTCTATAGTATTTTGCGTATAGTTTTCTACAGAATATTCTATAGGATTTTTGCGTATAGTTTTTTATAGAATATTCTATAGGATTTTTGCGTATAGTTTTCTATAGACTATTCTATAGGATTTTTGTGTCTAATTTTCTATAGAATATTCTACAGAATATTTATGGTTTCTATAGGAAATATCCTATAGAATATTTCCTATAGAAAACCTTTAAAATGCTATAGAATATTCTACAGAATATTTATGGTTTCTATAGGAAATATCCTATAGAATATTTCCTATAGAAAACCTTAAAAATGCTATAGAATATTCTATAGAATGTTTTTCTATAGAAAACCATAAAAATGCTATAGAATATTCTATAGTATTTTTTATAGTTTTCCACAGGAAATATCCTAAAGAATATTCTATAGTACTTTTTATAGTTTTCTATAGGAAATATCCTAAAGAATATTCTATAGTATTTTTTTTAGTTTTCCATAGGAAATATCCTATAGGAAATATGCTATAGAATATTGTACAGGATTTTGAGTTTTCTGTAGGAAAAATCCTATAGAAATTCAATAGGATATTTCCTGAAAAAAATCCCAGATTATTCCATAGGATAATTTCAATAGAAAACTAAAAAAATCCCAAAGATTATTCTACAGGATATTTCATATAGACAACTATAAAAATACTATAGAATATTCTATATTTTATTGTTTTAAGAAATATCGACAAAATATTCTATACAATGTTTTATATAGAATTCTATAAAAAGTAGTACAACGAATACATGTGTATATCTGTTGATCATACAAGTTATATATATGATATCATACGTTTTTATTACAAGAAAATCATTATGAAAGACATCCTAATTTGGCATGTGCTGACCCTGTAAAGAATGGCATGGTGGTCCTAGTTGACGACATTTGTTGTAGCCATTACTTTGACTGCCCCGTTCAATTTCTGCCGGATGACAGACCTTATGTCACCATCTGTCTTCTGCGGGAATAGGCTTTGGGCAGCAGCTGCGGAAATGAAAATAAGCACGTACAATACAATTATAGTTATCATAGATGTCATGGTGCTGTACATTTATATATATATATATATATATATAAACTCCACCTGGTGATTACTTGTGAGTGTTAATAAGCAGTGACAATAGGTGTCACTGTGGTTTGATCAGGGGGAAGGTAGCTGGAGTGGGAGAACAAGGAATGATCCGAGCCACGAGGTTATGTTTCCAGTGGGAAATGAGAAGTTGCTTTGCCTGCTTGCTGCACTGATGATTTGGCAGTAGAAACATGTGTTCTTGACATGAAGTATTGTTAATGGCATTCATTAACAACCAGATATAAGAATCTCTGCATGTATATGCCATAAACGCAGTTATTTTTCAAAATTACCCATTACAATGCATGTACAGGCTAAGGTATAAATTAACAACCTTGGCTAATAAAACCAGGATAATTGGTATATTTTCTAAAAAATTTACACAACTACAAATTATTTCATATAAATTATATATTAAATTTTTTTTTTTTGACATGTGACTCATTTCGTTAGAACAGGTCACATACCTGTTCTAACGAAATGAGTCACATGTAAAAAAATAAAAAATTTGAGTTAGTCATATCACCGGAAAGAATATTTATTAAGCTTTCCAACAGTGCAAAAATTATGGAGCTCGCTCACGCACAGCCAAAGTTATTCGACACTGAACATGCCCGGGTTATAAAGCTTCAAACTGAGAAAATCGCATTTGAAGTTCGCGGTCACACAAGTACATGATCTGAATCTGAATGGGATACATCGTAAAGAAACCAATATTGGCTATTATATACGACGGGGGTGTGTGCCATGTTATTGAGTGTTTGAGCCACAGATCAGGCGACTGAAATCAGTTATGGTTTCAGCCTGGACCTGCAACTCGTTTATAGTTGGTTCCAGTCGGCTATTGTTTAAAAAAAAATGAATTCTTTAATTATTGTTCAGTGTGGGCTGTGGGTACTATAAAACATCTGGTGTTGTTGGTTGTTGGAAAAAATTTGAGGATACATGGTGGGGAAGTGTTTAGGCTTAATGTGTCTTTTGTTTGTTTTTTGGGGCCAGAAGAAAGTTTCAGTGGGGAGGGCTGGGATAGATCCTCTGACAGTTCTGTACATATAAATTTTAGTCTTTGGTCGCGTCGTCTATTATCTAATGTGTCGAGGTTAAGGATCGAGTGCGTTGTCATTCCTAATTCAGCTGTTTTGCTTCTATTTCACCTTTTGATGTATTCTAAACCCCTCCCAAGTCGTGCTTATTGTCAAAGATATGTCTTACGTTGTTTATTGTGGTTATCGCAACATAATCCAAGTATTTATGGAGTATGAAATTTACCTGATACGTTTTCCACTTGGCCCAGCTTCTGCTTCCTCAATGCGTGCATCAAAAACTGGTTCAACAGGTGTTGGCTGTCTTACCAGCAGTTCCAGCTTGTTGCAATGTTCACACTCTACTTCTCTGCCTTTGCCATAGTTGTCCTACAATTCTACAGCTGCTATGTATCATAGATCAGAATTATAAAGATTTCCAATTCTATGCGAACAAAACCCCATTGAAGGTTTCATCACTGGAGTGCATGTAACACTGTTCATAGTATATACAACTTTAAAATGGAGGTCACATTCATTTTTAATGACGACATTTATGAGCAAAATAACATATGGATCGCTAATAGCAAACTGTAGTTTGACAATTAATTATTTCATAAAATACCTTCAGGTTTTCTAAAATAGTGGCTGTCGATGACTTCATCAATTTGTTTTTCTGGCACCTTGTCCAGATGTGGCTGGACAATGTACTTTACAAGTATTTGGTGCTGTGAGCAAAATGTATTTAATCTATGGATTAAATCCCTATTTTGCTCCCTGGCACTGTGCTAAATAAAAGTAAAGGGAGTCTGCTGTGCTTTGCTCAGTTTATGGAGCGCGAGATAGCAAGAAGAATTGAAAAAAAATTGGGTGGAAAATAGCAATGCCTTTAATTACACAAATAAAAAGAAACGACATGGTAAACAAAACTTGTGTGGGGGTGTTGGGTGGTTTCTATAGCCCCCACATTTATTTTGCTTAGATAGCTAGTTGCTTAGATAATTTCTTGTGCAATCCCATTGACATACATGACATTTATGTTTTTAGGGGATTTGCTTTATTTATCTAGGCCAACGGCAATGCTCTTAGTTTTGTTTAATTACCATGTCGTTTCTTTTTATTTGTGTAATTAAAGGCATTGCCATTTTTGATTGGAAGCCATTTCCGGACATAAGCCCCTCGGACAAAACTCCCTCATCATGAAAGATACTAGACGCAAGAATGATTAAAATAATTAAACTGGATGTGCTGTCATGGATGTGCTGTCATTTAGTATTAGCATATGCTACACATTCACAATACTAATCAACTGTATTTACGTGTGGAGAAGTATTTATTTAAAAAAAGGTAATGTGGTTATATGTTGAACCCATGGGTGGGGGTCAATTCAAAAAGAAATGGAATTGATCAATTTAATTCCAATATTTGAGCAGGAATTTGAATCGAGTCATTTGGAACAAAATTAATTAAATTGGAATTGAATGAAAAGGAACTGAGCATGTTATCATTTTGTGATGCTGCAAAGGATATTTTACAGATAGTTGGGTGTATTGCTGCACAGGCAATGGTGTTTAATGACCTTAATGACCAATAAACTTGGACAAGCTGCTGGTCAAACATTATCCAACAATTAATCAGTGGATGAAACTGATGAATGGGAAGTAAATTTGGCTTGTCCTACATGCCTTGTGTGAATGAGTAGCTGGGGACTCCTTCAAAGAACCATTGAAATTGCCCAGATAACAATCACACTTTCCCACAAGTGAAGCAAGGATATCTCCAAACAGTCCAACCTGTAAAGAGTTAAAGCAGTAAGATTATCAATGCCAACATAAGCACAGCGAAGAGTGATAACACTTGTAGATTATAACCAGAATGTGATCGACAACCATCATTTATTATAAATGTTGTAAAAATTGAAATATATAATAATATTTTACCCAGCAAGTGCTACCAAGTAGCCAATCAGTGGTTTTTATATGTTCTTCCTAGTTTCATGTAACTTAATTTACCTAGCCGAAATAGTGATTATATTAATACAGAAATTTTATTGGAATTAAATAAAAGGAATTGCAATGAATTTGGAGCAGGAATTGGGATTGATTGAATGTAATTGATGTACCCAGCCAGACCTGAGCCCTTACATAATTTAATGAGTCGGATGCTCCAAAATTAAAATTTGACCTAGACATATAAAACTATAGTAAACTTTAAATTTATAAGAAATTGTGTTTTAAACAAGAGCCCTCTAATGGACTCATGGCTGGGGTCAATTCAAAATGAATTGATCAATTAAATTCCAATTCACTTCCAGAATTGGAGTAGGAATTGGAATAGTTTGAACAAAAATGAATAGGAAGATATCGAATTGAATCGGAATTGGAACTGAAAGATTTTACATTAAATTAGAATTGAATAAAAATTAAGGAATTGAACTTCTGATATTTTTGTGATGCTGTGAAGGATATTTTACAGACAATTGGGAGTATTGCTGTGCAGGCAATGGTGTTTAATGACTAAGAAAATTAGGAAAATTAAGCTACTGGTCAAACATTAATCAGTGGATGAATTTGATGAATGGGAAGTTAATTGGGCTTGTCCTACTGCCTTGTGTGAATGAGTGCTGGCTGAGGACTGCTTCAAAGAACCATTGAAATTGGCCAGATAACAATCAGGCTTTCCCAGTGTCTGGAACAAAGTCAATATTAGGACTATCCAGGTAGGTACCAGGAGTGAAACCAGGATACCTCCAAACAGTCCAAAGTGTAACTATATTATAACATGACATTTGGTAATTGTATTATTCATTTAATGTAGTGTTTTGGTTTCTTTATCTTATATGAGATATTTGTTTGAAGATGTAGATATTAATACTGATTATATAAATATGCATCAATATATAAGACACTGTATCACCTCCCTGTATTTCCCATGTGTCATTATTATTCTATGTCCCAAATTTCAAGGCACTTTGTTAAATATGCACCTTTTATGAGCCCCTTTAAAATAGTGTTTTAGTTCATCATGACAAATCTTTTAAGTTTTCTTTAAATTTTACAAATCCACCAAAATTTTGAAAATCATCACATCAAGCCCACACTTTCAGAATAAGCTATTTTTTTACATATCTGCCAAATCTAAGACGTTGATGTGGTTGAAGCCATTAGATCTTCTGACATGGAATGGCGCTTTAGAAAGCAAATAATGGCTATAATGAATAGTGGTTTGCAGAAATGGCAATACAATTACAGGTATTCTTCTTGGACTAGTAAAGAGCATTTTCATGTCCCAAATTATAATGTAAAGGGATTCTTTGAGAACATTAAACTCTTCATAATGCAGTGTTCCCCTGGGTAAAATGATGAACGAGGTGTGTTAAATGCACAACGTGATGGTATGGTAACATGGTGTTGGGGCGAATCGGGGACAAAACCCCTCCATACATAACTCTTTCTCTCTCTCTCTCTCTCTCCTCTCTCCTCTCTCCTCTCTCGCTCTCGCTCTCGCTTTCGCTCTCGCTCTCGCTCTCGCTCTCTCTCTCTCTGTACACAAGCCACTTCTGGACATAAGCCCCTCGGACAAAACTCCCTCATCATGAAAGATACTAGACGCAAGAATGATTAAAATAATTAAACTGGACTCGGCTTGTCTGTAATGCATACTATATATATATATATAAATAAATATATATATATATATATATATATATATATATATATATATTATAAAAAATTTAGTATGTATTATTATTTCTTACATACCAAATTATATATTATTTGGTATGTAAGAAATGTCAATACATACTAAATATTTTATAATAACTGGCATTGTAAAGGTGCTATTCAAGCGTGTTACCCACTAGTCTGAGCCTGTCTGCCACTGTTACTATAAGCAAGTTACCCTCCTAACACCATTATGTTTGTGAAAGTGGCTTCAGAAAATGGCGAAACCATGGTGCAGCATGGGTCAACTTGACTATCCAGATTGCTGGGATTGTAACTGTTTTCTTGTTATTTAACTGCTTACATGTATGCATACCTAGTATCTATGAGGGGGTTTTGTCCGAATGAATGGAAGGGGTCTATGTTCAGAGGGGTTATACTATATAATCGCTGCCTCTCACTCCACTATCGGCACCTCTTGCCTCGACATTGTTATGACAGTATAGTATTTAATTAAAACTTCATTAACACATGCAAGCCAACTGTATTTAGTAAGCAGCTAATAAACCCAACATGCACCGAATCCTAATTATAGCCAATAAACAACCTATCCTACCTGCTCTGCCAATACTGGCAACTATCTTCCTAATTCGCAGAGCATTGACATCAAATTGTCTGCAAATTGCCAGAGGGTATACAATTTGTGTCGTCTCTGTCATCTTACGGGAATCAAGGTAATGAATCGAATAACATTTTGGTAACGGAATTATTGAATAATGGCGAATTCACGGAAAAGGTGACAAAATAGTCCCAAGGACAAAACAATAAAATGCATTAGTGATTTTTATGTGCACAAATTATTATAAATTAAAACTATGTATATATATTATACAGAAAGTAGAAAATGTACGACTGGAAGCTTATATAAACTTATATGCACATTAAATTAATTATTAGGTTGGATTTTACACATATTCTTAAAAACATGTTGACAATTACATGTGTACATCATGCAATTAAATACTAAAATAGTCACATGCTTCCATCATGACGGATCGACAACTCTGTCAACCGTCAACACTTACCTTGCTTCGATTTTGAACTTCGTAATTGATCGTACATTATTAAGTTCATGTATAATCGCATGAGATTATAAAATGTATAATGTTGCAAAAAATGTAGATCGATGGATACATATTATAATTATGAGAGGGACCCAGAAGTACAAACTGCACGCAGCGCTCACGAGATGTATACTGGCCGTACTACAGTACATACTTGCAGTGAGGAAGAAATATTATAACTTACGAATCGTACAAATTATGGACAGTACATATATAATTATACTTTTATAAAGTTTGTTTTGGCCACCATCGTTTCCAGTACGTGCATGCTGACAATTTCATGAACACCTACCTGCAAACTTGACCACACGTGCCATATGCACAACAATAGCACGCTCTAGATCGGTGCTAGATTGAGACAATCACGTCACCAACCAGAGTCGATTGGTCCTGTGGTTCTTGGGTTGACAGCATGACTACCCATATGTCTATCCGTATAATGTGGTATCAGTTTTTCACTTGTAAACATCAGATGTGTGAGAGCACACATTCCGACTACCTCCAGTAGTTCCGGTGTAGACCATGAGGATGTCTATGATAACTTGTCCCCAGTAGAGGACCCTTCTGCAGTTGCTTCAAGTACCTCAACATATAGGACACATGGGCTGTTATGTGACGTAGGCAGGCATGCAGTGTCCGTGCACACAGATAACGTCCTCCAAACAGGACCATATCGACACAAGCTACAAACTGTGGTCCAGTGACTAGTTTCACACAAAACCTGTATCCTATGGCAACTGTATCCCGTGGCAACGAGCCAGTAGGCTACGCCCTGTCATTGCACCGAACGTGCACCACTGCCTGTTCATCTGAACTCCGTCAGTTCACGGAGCCACACAGCCATTCTAATGGACAGTCTGCAGTTGTGATCAGCACACCAGATAGCAGAGATGCGACCGATCACAAAGTTTTGCTATTTCCGCACCGCAACAAGCACCACTGGCACCGCTACACCACATAGTCACTGTCCTCGCTGTCGTCTTCTTCGTCATCGTCCTCACTATAATGCCGCCGTCGTTTCTTCTTCTTGTGTTTGTGAGGTTTGCTGCTGTGGGAGGATGACTTTGACGTGCGACCATGGCGATGATGTGAACTCATCGAACGCTTGTGGTATGCCATCAGTGACGATGGTGCTTTCGGTATCTCCACCTGCACATAATCATCACAGTTTATCAGTTTGGCGGCAATCATAACTCTGTGTATGCAATATTAGGTCATTTCAGTTCCATGTAAGTAAGTTACATGAATGTATTTTAGTTAAGTTTAATTACTGCAATTGTATAATAACATTTGAGCCATGAGTGCTGTAATAAGTGAGCCATTATTGCGCCTTGATAATTGTGGACAGTTAATATTTACGTAGTTACGTAGTTAGTGCAGTAGTTTAATTTCCCTTCGTATTCCCACATGTAAAATCCTCTGATATGGGCTTGTAACTACCGGGTAATGATGCCACACCTAACCGT
Organism: Ridgeia piscesae; assembly: GCA_025642075.2. Classification (NCBI taxonomy): domain Eukaryota; kingdom Metazoa; phylum Annelida; class Polychaeta; order Sabellida; family Siboglinidae; genus Ridgeia; species Ridgeia piscesae. The sequence continues at coordinate 133,358 of JAODUO010001200.1, read as the reverse complement.
TATGATTGTCATGTATACTGAACCATGCAGCAGCAGGCCGTGTAGAGTGTACGTTGAACACTGAGGTTGTTTTTCTATGGAAGAAGCGACAAATCGTTGTATTAATGTATTTATCAAATGTTAAGTCAAATCGTCACTATCCACGTGGGTTGATCGAGAAATGGTAACCAGTATTGTTATGGTTAAGTGCTAGTACTTACTGATATATGTATCGTGAGAGAACGTGTTTAGTGTCACAGCATGGTTGTTGGTGATGGATCACAAATTAAGACACTGAAGTTTGATATTAATGAGTACAAACTGTTGACTTGTAGTTGTACAAGTCTGGGTGTTTGGCACCAGGATGATCACTAGAGGTCAGCACTGATGTAATTAATGTGTACATGGCAGTTGTTGCTGGTTTTTATTATGAGCGATGTAGAAACATATTTTTGTTCTGCAGCGTGTTTGCTTCATGAATGCTTTGGAAGCAAGGAGCCTGAGAATATAGTCCTGACGTCTGACTGTGGGCAGGTATATATCGTGATTTAGTCTTGCATTTCTATATTATATTTGCCATTTGGAGTGTTGGCATGTATTTGTCTTAGTGTTTGATAATTGTCATAAAGTGTCAACAGAGAGCAGATGTTTTGGAATCTTTTGGTTGTATTGTGCTATTTGTATACATGTGTAATTTTATACATGTGGGTAACACCTCTGTTATTGTTACAGGGTCTTGTCTTGTTTATACTGTGAATAAAGAATTGGGAAACAGATCCAGCGACCGCGTCCATCCTTGACACAAATATATACAATGAGTTGCTTTAAAATTTGTCATACAGACGTCATACAGTAAATCAAATGTAATTACATACCTAAATTAACTAAAGAAATAGACTGAATAAGTTCTAAAATAAATAATAAATAAATCAATCAAGTGTCATTATGACGAAATGACCGTGCTCACCTTTTGACCACCATTATCTCCATCGCCATCCCCGGAGATATCAATAACGGCAACTGGTTTTGAGTCTTGTGATTCGCCAGTTTCAGGGCCACCTTGTGCTGCGTCCACTGCATCGCCCCCTGCCTGGCCACCAGATGGCGTGCCTGCAGCAGCTGGGGTGCCAAGACTGGACTGAGAGGGGGTTGGGGGAATGTCATCGTCATCATCTGGGTCTATGGACAGCATGAGCTGTTTGAACAGAAATAAGAGACTGGACATTCATTAGGGATGTATTAAAACATTTCCATTCAAATATCATATTTACCTTGCCCATTTCATACAGATAGCAGAGTAATTGTATTTTCAAAATTGTGCTTAATTATATGTCAGAAGAGAAACTGTTTATACAATATTACATGACTAACACAATGTCCATTTAGTCAGGATGATCCTTGTGTCAAATTTAGGGTAATATTTTCTATTACAACATTTTCACCTCCAGTTGTGTCATTAATAAACCACCAGTTTAGACAATAATAAAATATTTAAAACACAACTAGTTCGTAGACATTTTCTAGATCACAGTTTTTAGATTGTGAACGAGAAATCATATCCAGCTATTTTATTCAAATAGAACACTAACAAAGTGCACTCACATCTAAGTAGCCCTGAATCAACTTAGTTTTGGTGTCATCATCTTGTGGCAAGTCTTGGGTGCCCTCTCTAACCAGATCCATTGCTTGGCTTGGGTTAAAGGTCATCTTTGCTTTGCGGTTCAGAGGTTTGTCCCACACCTTTTCCTGTTCTGTTGGCGAGTAGCGGTGAATTTTGCTGTAAGGAACAACACAAATGTCAACAAACTTCACGGAGGCTAACAAGAGAACTTGTTACAGTCGCGCCTCGCTATAATGCGGTAGTTGGGGTCCACTAAATGGAACCGGGTTATAAACGAGGCGCGTTATAGATAACAGCAACCGAAGCCAATGTGCTGGTTGCGCGGTGTATGCGTGATTTATAAAACTAACTGACATTGAAACCAACGTAAATGTGTATTACATTAAAATAATACACACTGTCGAATGGTGAACTGAGTAAATCTTGCGAATGGTGTACAGTTTTGAAATAAATTCAGAGCAAACGCGCCTCGTCTGGAGATGCGAACTTAAGCGGAACGATAACCCAGTACTGCTGTCGCGGTCTAAAGCAACCTTGAACTCAGCAGCCAAAACGCACCAATGAATTGACATGTTGCTGAAGTCGGTCAAATATTTATACTTATACTAATTGCGCTCACTATTGGCTTGATTTCATCTTTCAATCAATCCCAAAATATAAATTTAGATCGCACATTTACCGTGCCAATTTATAATGCAATTCATGGTGGTTCGAGGCTACTGCGGTTCATACGTAGTTGACGAATTCGTATATTTGCGCACAAGTAAATGATTTTTCATAGACGTAGTGAAGAAAACATAACATAACTGTCAAACTGCCATTTCAGTATCATAATTATTGTTCGTCACCGCCCGATTCGTAAGCAGTTTAATTGCCATTTACAAGCCGGCGAAGGCGCCCGTTCGCTGTGGCTTCCGCGAATGGGCGCCTTCGCCGAAGCCACAGCGAACTGGCAGGAGACAAACACGATTGATATCAGTGCAAACAAACAGGGCTTTGTACCAAATTTACTGTGCCTAAAGTTAATTAAATGCAATCAAAGGAATTGGTAACGTTTTAAACAAACACTTAAGAAACTACCGCACAGACCAAGCGCTGGTTACACAATAGATCGGTTTGAAAAACAATTGGATTGGTGCCGCGAAGCTGACGGCAGACGGCAGAGCAGAAACCAGGCCCAGCACAGGGGCACATCAAACAACGAACTCAGCAACGCAGTTGTACTTCTGTGTTAAATTTCTTAATATCATTAAATTGTTTCTAGATACACCTGTACAAGACAAACATGAGGAGTTCATAAAAATAAGTGACAGTTAATTACAGCGTTATTGATAGCTGTAGCGTTATAGCCGATTCGCGCTATAGCGAGTCGCATTATACCGAGGCGCGACAGTACTTGGAATAAAGTCATCCAGTGTTTCTGTAACAAATCCTGCTCTGATCTAAAATCAAGACAATCTATTATTTTTTTTTAAGGTCTACCAAATCATTACAGAAAAACATCTGATATCATAACTGGCTAAACTCTATCTTTATTTGCTTATCATTAGTATTTTAAATTATTATTAGTTTGTTATTATATACAACATTGAGCAGAAATGGTATTCTAATATTTTTTGGCAATTATACATTAATTGTTACTGTAATGATGCACCACAATCTTGGACTTGGCACTACTGACTATATTAAACTAATACATATTACAATTACAGCCGACGAAAGGTCAATGTTGATAGGTGACCTGTCTGTGAAGCGATAGAGTTCTTTCAGATGTTGTTTGAGCATCAGTAGACGTATGCAGCCCTGTGACATCATGAACAAATTCGGCAGTGCCGTTGTGTCTTCTGGCATACGCTCTGCAATACCAAATTATATACATTCAGATATCTTACAACTGCAGCAGAAAGATCCAAGCAAATCAATGACCATTTGATATTACCAACATTACATCAACGCCCAAAAAACATGTCCATCACAAGGCATGTAGTAACTTCCTAAACAACCAATAACGGTTTGGTAATACCAACATTTCCTCAAGGCCCGAACTAGATCAAAAACAGTTCATGTTACAGTTATTTGCTTGTAAACTGAGCGAGTGATGACAGCAGATTTTACATTGAACCGTGCAGAAAGTTAATGATGACTTCTGTAGTAAAGTATGGATTGTTCTTTTTGGGCAAGTATGATAATGTGCAACAAATGAATAAATTATATTGGTTATTGCAATGGATGTGTTGCGATTACTTTACCAACCTAATAATGTGTTCAACTCCTCATCATCATTGTCATCATCAGCTGCTCCAGGAAAGAAGACCTGAAGAAACAGCAACAGATTCATTCTCCTGTGACTACAGAATATGAACATCACAACTCCAAGTGTCACTATATGTATATATATATATATATATATATATATATATATATATATATATATATATATATATATATATACATTGATACATACACAAACTTGACGATAGTTCGATGCATTTCAGAGATGTCACAAAAGCAGCTAAACTTATTAAATAGAATTAATGCGTGTGCACACAACATGTAATGTTTGCGTAAGGAACACCAGCAGGTTGTGAACCTGCCACACACCACTGAATCGATATTACCCTAAACTATCCAAGTGAACAAAATGGTTAGACAAACAACTGACAATGCATTTGCATTACAACACAGTATTCTAAATGCAATCAGTCACAGCTGTATTTTATATTATTAGAAAATTTCTTAATGGTGGTTATTACAACAGTGGTCATTTAATACACATTAGGTTTTATGTGGGGTATGTGTGTGTAAAATAGTTATGACATTGCTTTATTGACTAATACAATGTCACTTTATAATAGGACTGACGTAGACTTGTTCAAATTAGTGCCTTCGCAAGAGTGACACTGTTGGTGGCACTGCAGTCAAGTAACATTATTTACTCTGCTCATTTCTCCTGTTCAAGGTTTCTGTTTGTGGCCATATTCTCCTGGTCTATCCCATATCCTTTTTTTCTTGTTCAGTGTCTCTGTGCCAGGTGGCCTTCTCTTCACCTCTTATCTGGTGTTTCTATAACAAAGCAATGCTAACAGATATATAAGCGCTACGTGAGAACAATATAATAGTTATTAAAATATAATGAACAAAAGCAAAATAATAAAAATCCATCAATACATATACAATATATGTATTTTAAAGATTACATGAAAGTCCTCCAAGATATAGTTAACTACAAGGCAACGTATTTATTACATTTTATATCTTTCAATATTATATTTTCCACAAACGTAGAACGAATAAATTAAAGTTTATCATGAAACTGAGATAACGTGCTAAAAACAGAACATTTTAAAGATAAAATCCATGAAATTTATAATATTTATATAATATAAAAAGAGGGTATCCGGAAGTGGGAGACACTGGGAACATTCTGCCTATAGTACATTAGTACATAGTACAGTATCTAATGTATCTACTTGGGCTCGGGACTCCGCTTTGGTTGCTCCTTACAACGTTCCCCTGGCGAGAAATGTCACGACCTTCAACCTTCACAACTGACCACTGTGCTACGAGAAAGGGAGGGAGTATCTGCCCCTAAGCCCGGCGTTCCATTGCCGGATGTGACCCTCCATATTGCGAGCATCACGTGATACACCCTTTGCCACGAGGCATCGAATACACATCAGTTACAATTATAGTAGCAATTTCCTTTCTTTATATACCATATAGTCTTTGACTGGCGAGATTGTGGTGTCAACTTGTCTTCACTAGAAATAGTTCTTAAACTGATATAACTATTTCCAGTGAAGTTATTTGTATTGTAGAATGGCGTTAAAACATGGTTTATATGTTATGTTATATCATATGATACATTAAACATGTTAACATGCGAAACTATAATTATTCATCCATGCACAGTTATGGATAGGTATGTTTTACATTAGGCGACATGAAACCAAGATGGCGCACACATCGTCGCCATTTTGTCCTTCATAAAATGTAACAAGGAATTTCTTTAAAATGTTGATACATAATTCTATATAACTCAAATTTGGAAACAAGAATACATAACATAAAATAATAAACATATAATTAACAGATGTAGACTAAGACAACTTTAGTTATTTTATTAAAGATATTTTCGACACCAATCAGCATAGTGATCGTAATTTTGTTTTCCACATGCGTATTGGCTTAAACACGCAAAACATCGTTTATATGTTATATTATATCATATGATCACTAAACATGTTAACATGTGAAC
>JAODUO010001200.1:115000-122500 GCA_025642075.2 Ridgeia piscesae | reverse complement strand
TATTTTGTAACTGCAACTGTGTGATGCAATAGTTAGTTAAATTTAATTTGTAAAATATTTGGCTGAGGAGGCCACTATTATGATTAATAAATAGTCATAGGGGTCACTTTGGGTTTTAAAATTAGCATATTTTATATAATTATTGAATTCCATCATTGGACCATTACGGTTTGCCCAATTGTATCTAGGATCATGTATATTCTTATGTATTTTTTATTAATAAAATATATTTGCTACGTATTGTAAGTAGAGGATGTGTGGTAAAATATAATACATTTATTGCTGAAAGTGTTGCTATAGTCAGTGTTAATTCATTATTATTTTGCATGAGTACTAATTTACAACTGCGCAAGTATGGGTTTACATAACGTATCAATCTTTTTAAACTGTGAGTGGTTATGTTTTGATAACGAAAATAGGTATTGTTTATTGTGTGTGTGGCAGACTAATTCTAATACTCTTTTTTCAATTTGTATTATGTCCTGAATGTATGTGTTCTGATGTGTGCTGGTGTGAAATGATTATGTATATTTCTGGTTTTTGTTACCTGCCAATTTTTAAAGTATGCGGGTAATGTTTTTTTGTTTATATTTATAATATAATTATAATATCGTTACACTAAGTAGGTCTTCAACGTTTGCTTAAACATTAGTTCCATGTGGGAGCTATATTTATTTGAAGATATTATTCACACAAGTTTATTCTGCAATTTGTTTATTCAGTTACATTTGTGTCCCTGGATCAGAGGATAGTAATTAGTATGAAGCAAGATTATTGCATTATAGAGTGTAATTTTATTCTAATTTGAATAAAATGCTCCGATTTATTTATAAGTCCAATTGTTCGAGAACATCTGTTTGCTATTTCATCAATATGTTTACTTCTATTTAAATATGAGATTAATGCACAGCCTATAATGTTAAACTGGTTAACTCTCTCAAAATCAGTTGTTAAGGTTAGTTCATCAACATGTTTATTAGACATTTGAAACAAATCGTTTGGTTTTATTAATATTTTAATGATAATGTATGTAGGTTTAACCATATGTATATTATATGTAGTTCTTTATTAATCAAATATTCAACATTCACTGTGTTTGTGTTATCTGTGAAGGTTTTAATTGTACTTGTATCATCAAGTATCATCAGCACAACTTATGCTGTCTTTCAGAAAATAATTTATATAATTATAATAAATAACAATGTCAATGGCCCTAACATTTATTCTTGGGGGACGTATATGTTTATAGGTAAAGAATCTTATTGTATCTCTTCTAGTATTAAAGATTGCTTAAGGGTAGTTGAATATTATAGTGTTAGGTGTATTGCTGTGAGGTCCATTCCAATGGCTCCTGGTTACCTCACTGGGTAAACAATAGTGTTCATGATTATCACATTTGCAACTGCACAAATATTCTTGTCAAGAAGTACAACTTGTTTTCAGGCCAGTGTAAATTTGTTTACAAGTTTGCTAAACTTTGGGACACTATCCCGGAATGTATACAGAATGCGAGCAGTGTATAAATCTTTAAAATACACATTTTAACAGCTTCTCATGAAATATATATACACTTGATTGTTTGAATTTGGCTGGCAGATTGATTACATTAATAAATATTTGTGTGGTAGTGGTAGTCATAGTAAGGACTTTATCTTAATTAGTATTATTGTTATGTAGAAGTGGATGAGTTTGAGCCGTTTGCCAGTTGAATGTGGATTGTTGTTTATCCGTGCCTTTTGGGATGTCCACAAAGTGCACATAATCTTATGTCAAAATGATTAAAGATTTAACTGAAAGCCTGCTGATTTATGACATTATTTATAATCTTTTCTATTCATGTTTCCAATAGAATATGAAACAGTGTTTGTTGTTGCTTATTGATAACTGAAATGGAATATTTGTGCAGTTGCAAGTGTGACAATCATGCACACTATTGTTTAACGCAAACCGATCAGTGAAATAGCCAGGAGCCATTGGAATGGAGCTCACAGTAATAATATTCAACTAACCGTAAATAATCTGTAAGACTAGAAGAGGTACAAATATATATATATATATATATATATATATATATATATATATATATATATATATATATATATACATATAAATGCTCTTAAATACAATTGGGCTATCCATAATGGTCCATCAATGGAATTCAATAATTATATAAAAGATAGCTAATTTAAAAACCAAAAATGGCTCCTATGATAGCGACTATTTATTAATCATGATAGGGAAAGCAAAATATTTTACAAATTAAATTTAACTAACTATTGCATCACGTAGTTGCAGTTATAAAATAAATACATCTACTCTCGATTGATCAATCTATCGATTTATCGAAACCACCAGTATTCACCTATAGGTACTTAGATATACCACTTCACCGACGCAATTTCTGCGAGTTTGTTTTCAAAAGGCTGCCAGTGCGACCGAATATCCCGCCGAAACTACCACCTTTTACCGGCTACCCGAAGTGGCAGTGTGGCCGAAGCTTCCTAAATGCAAAAACGAAAAAGGAATTCGTTTTTCGTTTTTCTTACTTCACGTTTGAAAACAAAAAACGAAAAAGGAATTCGTGTTTCGTTTTTCGTTCGCAAACTTGAAAACGAAAAATGAAAAAGGAATTCGTTATCCGTTTTTCGTTCGCAAATTTGAAAACGAAAAAGGAAAAGACGCAGAAACAGCCTAACAATAATCTCCGGCGTCTGACACGTACAGTGCCGCACTCTATCGGCATCCGGTAAACGTGGTTCTTGCGAGCGAACTGTCCGCCAGGTGCTTTCCGAAAGTGCAAAGCCGAATAACACAATTACAGAACATACTATTAAAGGGAAACAAAAGTCAATGTTTTGGTCATATGGGGTTAACAGAGTTAATAAAAAGTAACAACTTCCAATAACAATCATATTTTTAACGTCAGTGGTTTACCAGGAAAAAATATAGAACACATAGCCATAGAAAGTCTATAGACTAAAAATATATGTGTCTGCATAATTATCTACAATTGCCTATTAGTCATAAAAGAGGTATGGAAATTGCATGTTGTTCAATGATGTCACATTGTTTATTTTATTAATATTTCTATAAACATCCCGCGTGTTCTGCGAGCATGCAAGCTTATATTACATAAGCGATGTTTTAACAATAATAACTAAAACAATAACATATTATTATTATTATTGTTAAATGCACCGAAACCTTCTTTTTCTACCACTATGTATTTCCCATATATTCATATTTTGTTTAAATTTCAGTGATTTATTGTCCCGATAATTAAGAAAGTGTCTTGTCCAAAAATAATTAGTATTACATATCTGGTGGTGAAAACATCATTCATAAGTAGAAACAAATTGCTTCAATAATATTTTCTTATGCATAGTGTATGTGTATATCTGCTGAATGAAAAATAGTGTTATGTCGTAATTATTTTACCATTTTAATTACATATTACCTTTACATTAATTTATCACTATTGTTGTTATGGAATTTGTATTGGTTCTTTTTAATATTGATAGGTCACTTTCGTTAATTATTTAGACACATGTATTTTCATTATTTATTTTAAAATATTATCTGTGGGTAGTTTTCGTCTTATTGTATTTTTAATAGCAGCATATTGTGAAGCGCCACAACCAATTATGGATGTGGCACTATATAAATAAAATAATATTATATTATAATAAAACTTATTATTTCCTCTAAATCATAATGATGATAATAATTAATTATTATTATATTATATACAAGTAATTAAACTATTTCGCGCGTGCGAATGCAGTAAGTAAAGTTTATAAACATTCGCGCGCACAAACGTGCCGACTAACGGCATTTTGTGTAAACCTAACTTATATAGCGATTTTACGGTACCGCAGAGCGGCCGACGAAGTTGCCGTCGAGATCTGCGCGTTTGTTTCGTGAATTTTCTTCGTTAGAGGAATAGAAGTGATTTTATTTTATAACGTAGTGTATGTATATGTATGTCAGATAGGTGAGAAGCAGTTTGACGGGTGGTGGAGGTAGTTTTCATGGTTGGGTCAATCCAACCCGGTTGTTTGGCATCCCCACTGCCACTGTCAACGGTGACTGTGTCTGTAACTGTCCCAAGTCCCAACGAATCAACTGGACTACTGTTTCAGTTCTGGTCGATTCAAAGGGTAACAAAAAGACAGCTTACTAATGATACTGTCTTTCACTGAACTGTTGCTACACGCGTATGAGGAACAGTGTGGCATTTTGCTGTCGCGATTTAGTTGTAAACCGACGTAAGGCACTTATAAGGAACCGCTTGGCTCTCTGTTACGACAGCTGACCCAGCAGACGACTTTATGAGTGACCTAATATTTTTCCAAAGTGCAGATAGAAGGTAGGTTTTGATTGGTTAAATGGACCTTGGTGTCATTGATTTAGCTAGATTTACCCACTTTAACACCACTTTCTGAGGAAACTACTAATGTGAAAAGTGTGATTGTATATGAAAATGGTTAGCTTGTGTAAACTCTTAAGTGCATAACACCAAACCGTTACCTTTTTTGCCTTTAAACGATGTTATACGTCGAAGAAAGGCCTCATCGTGTCACCTATCAGGAAACGGGCAATTTTGCTTGTAATAACAATATGTATAATAAAAATCAAGTTGTATTAAGCTTAAATCTCCGGGACTTCAAAATTCAATAAGCCAGAATCAGTTGCATTCTGACTTCCGCCATGTTGAAAATAATTTTTTCACATAATATGCCATTTTAAGATAAAAAGGTGCAAAAGATAAATATCTAAAATTATCTGGCGATCCTCGTCGATAGAAATTAACTGATTGGTTTAGACCTCGACGAAGGGAATTCCAGTGAAAAGCGCTGTCAGACATGCGCAATGATACATGTAAACAAGACCTTTCCGGCATGCAGCGTTGCCGCCGTTGTTTTCATCTGTAGTCATCGTTTTCTTCGTCATCTTGACTTATGTGGTATGTTTGATAGACCTTTGTGTCGTAAAATCGTTGCTATGTATGTGCTGAGGCGTAAAGGCAAAATCGCAGCACACGATATTCCGTTGCAATGTTGAATGCACGTCTTTGACTACGATTGCGTTTGACTTTGACTTATATGTCGGTGTCAGACATGGCTACTCAGCCTTCTTCTTTCAGTAATCCACTACAGTAAAGTATGCAGATTTCATGGATGGTATGGGCATGTTCAAATGCTGGACAATGCTGATTAATAATAAATAATAATAGTGTTGAAATGATTATAGAAAACGTGCAAGTGCGGGTTAAAATCAGCGTTCACTGCATGTTTCAGTGCTGTCAAGCCAGGCTCCAGGCACAGTTTGACTTGTGTCTCAAATGCTCCCTCTCAAGTTGAGAGGGAGCATTTACTGTTTTGGGTGTTAGTTTGTTCCAAGGTTCTATTGGGGCTACAAAGAAGAAGTGCTCGTCTCAGGCTATGTCATAGGCTTGTACCCAGGAATGTTGGACCATTACTGGCATTAGTTGTAGGGGGTGGCCTATATGCATCCAGCAGCTAAATGTTCTGTGGCACAGTGTCAGTGAGTGCATGCTGGCTGGATTATGTATAGAGGGATGTCAACTTAGCCACAAGGAAGTGAGATTTACTTGTGTATTCTACGGTTTACTGGCAGGTTACTATTCTCACTGTTCATCCATCACTTCTAGCTGTGGTGCTAAGTGATATTATTTATGGAAAAACGTGCTGAAAAAAGGATACGAAGTTTATATTGTTAAGGTCGTTGCTAGCACAGAATATACATACCAAAAGAGAAGTGACACCGGAAATAGAAAAGGCCTTTTTTAGCATCTACCCCTCAGTACACCTAGTCAATTCCATTTCTCTGGATAGGAACTCGATTCGTGAAACATTTCTGCTTTGCCCGCGTGCAAGTCCATGTGCCGTGTTTTGGCAAATCAAAGTAGATATCGAGCTTGAATCCGTATCTCAAACAAAGTAGATATGCGAATTACAGATAGCCTATCAGCTTGATATTTTCGGCAGCTTAAATATCTAAACATAGAACTCCAGTGAAACGTTTGATCATCGATTTTGTAGGAGAAATTCAAGAGATCATAATGAATATTGAAGACGCAGCGTTTCTTTGAGTAGCTTCGTCATGTTGGAATCAGTATAAAAAATATGGAAGTATAATCTGTGTTTATGTTTTCAACATAAGAACAATGCATGAAGTGTGATACATCAAATTGATATTGTCAGAAAAGGTGGTGTAGTAAAGAACACTATTCTTACATATGTCTCTCCCTATTAATGTTATGCTTACAATGCAAGAACATTATATATTACAGAACATTGTTATTGCTATAAAAATACACGTTAATAAAAATACTAAAAACGATATTGACATGAAATACACAGTAATCGTTTCTAGGAATGACTTTTTAATATACATATATTATGTGTCGATACTACAACTTCTTAGTGCTAAAATAAATGCTGGACATGTGAACATCATTTCAGTAGATGGAATAATTCAATTGTTTTACAACACACATTGATAAGTTCTGTATCATGCATTAGTTCGAACATTTGTTCGATTGTCGAAGTAGTAAAATTATCGATTTAATCTAATCAGCGCAAGTACATATATAACTCCTTTAAAAACTACACAGATGCAATGTTTGCAGTAGAGCTATGCTTTTAATGTTTAAAGCGATTCTTTGGGACCGGGGAGGGATTCCGACAGCGCCTCTTCCTAGCGTATTGTACCCCTAGACTTCATCCGAAAGGAACCAATCACATCGATTAGGTTATTCATTTTACAAATTATGAGGAACATAGTTCTTCGTATGATCTTATTATATGTGAACATTCAAAGAAACAAAACGTGCGCATTTTTGAAAATACCGATCTGCATTTCGACTAATCGTTAACGGGGATTTGCAAATCAAAGGAGAAGACAGCTTTAAGAAGATTGCAAGCTGCTGGCTTCGATTTAAAAATCAAAGAAGACATTCTAAAGAAGATTACATTTTGCTGGCTTTCACATAGCGACCAAACTGCATGTATGTCAAAATGGTATCGCCCCACCCGTCAGTGGGCAGTTTGATCGTGCCTGGTATGCAACCTATCAAGCGCATGCCATTTTTGATGGACATATGCAGCACCGCCGTGTGCTTGGCGAACGTCTCCCCAAATACCGCGTCGAAGCCATAGCTGGTGGCCATTTCGGGCCACACTTGCATCAGTAAGGTTCCCAGACCAGTGGAGGCGAAGTCTGGTCGGACTACCATGGCTCCTCCGCACACGAGAGGGTCGGTTGTCCGACTGAAAGTGGCCGGGAGAAGAAGGCCGGCGGCGACGACTTCGCTCGTGTCCACTGTCTTGAAAATGCAGGTCCCAACATTACCGTTTTGGAGTAAGTGTCGCGTTAATTCAGGGTTCGTTTCGTCTGCGGTGTAACCTTTATGGGCAAGGACAGAGAGACGTGTGAATGAATGAGTGAGTAGTAAGTGAGTGAGTGAGTGAGTGA